>ML801577.1:27440-43568 GCA_009831015.1 Picea engelmannii
TTTCTCCATTCTTGATTCACCTTCCTTGTGTCCTCATCATGAATTTCATGGGATGCATTTTCACTTTCAAGTGTCTTCTCTGTTACGAAATTTTTCAATACTTCCATGATTTCCCCTTTTAAACCATCCATCTTAGTATCCAAGTTAGCTTCCATTGAATCCATCTTATTTTGTAGTTCATTTATGTCCCTACGCATTTCTTCACCTTCATCAAGAGTCCAAGTAGGATTTTATAGAGGCTTATTTGGTGTAGAAGTTCCCTTATTTGGTGGCATGTTGGCCAAGTATCACTTTTGAACCTTGATTTTGAGGTGGTTTTGCTAGACAATATTTCTTCTATTGTATCTCCCAAGTTTCGGCCCTTCTGGGTATCGAACTTTATTTTATGTAGTTCTCTAATATTTATTCTTTGCAATGCCATAGGTCCGATCAAAATTGGATGTGCCAAGTGGAATTTATGGTAACTTCCACACAACTTGCTGATTTTTGTCCTTTCCAGGAGATCTCACTTGTATAGTGTGCCCCACACAAAATAATTGATATAAAATTATGAAACTCTCACCAGAAATACTACAGACTGTCCACGATCCAATGAAACTAGTCCCACTCAATTTGGATACTCTAGGAAGAAGTTATGATTGTTTTACCTGGAACACCTTCTTGAGACTAGTCAATAGGACTAGTCAGATACCCTATCTTACACAGGGTGTATATAACAATTTAAGATGACCAAGAAGTTAAAATTTTTACCACAGATACCTTACTAATTTCTGTAAATATCCTCCAAATTTCATGTTCTGAAACATTACAAAATCATTTTTATAGCGACAATTCCGCAATGACTCAATTCAGGATGATTCTGGAACCCTATATTGTACATGTTGTATATCCAAAATTATAAGGCCTCAAGAGCTTAATTTTGAACCCAACGTACCTTGATCTGTCTACTAAATATCCTCCAAGCCGTTCCTTCTGAAACATTGTATAAAAAAATTTATAGCAAAAATTACAAGGCGTCTCAGATATAACAACGAAACCCCAAGACCTTGAGCTCTGATACCATATGTTAAGAACCAAATATCAATATAGCATAGAAAAACCTCAAAAAAAGTACTCAATGCCTTTAAAAAGAGATAATTTCAGATAATAAGCCTCTTCGAGGGGACAACCTCTTTTTACCCCACTTAAATGTTCAAGTACAAGATGATTCAAAATGAAAATGTCTCCTTGGTATATATGGGAGACTAGGAGGTATAATTACAACTAATGGCCTAAAGATGACATAAATAAAATAACATTACTAATATAAAATGCCCCAATTAAGGGGTAATGAGCCAATATTAGGGCTTAACAATGATCAACTCATAAGGACATACGAACCGATACATAGTCATGATTAAAAGAGAATTAAATCATGAAAACATAAATAAAGAATAAAAAGGAAAAATGATATTAATTAAAGTTTAAGATTATCATTTTAAGTGAAAAGGTACAATGGTTCAAATATCAAAAGACACAATGCTTCAAACTCACGCCAGTTGGAAGACTATATAAACAAGAAATAATGGTGAGAAGTTGTGTAGTTGAATTTGTTGAAGTATATATATTTATATATAATGGATTGAATGAAGATTCATTCTATCAGGTTGGTGCCTGTTTACAAGTTGGGTCTTGTATGAGGATTGGATTCCTCACATCTCAGTTGGATCTGAGATCAACAAGCTGGGTCTTATTATGAGGGCTGGATTCCTCAATTCTCAGTTCGACCTGAGAACTACAAGCTGGGTCTCTCATAGTTGTATGAAGATGATATTCAAAGATTGATCTTATGTATTCATTCAAGTTATTTAATAAATAATATATTTATTCTTATATATATATATATATATATATATATATATATTGATTGAGAAAATGAAATAAATATTTGTTGTTCAGTTAATTTTTGAAAAGTGGAAAGTTGTCAAATTTTTTTGTGACACTGATTCACCCCCCCACCCCTCTCAGTGTCAAGTACCCATTTTCATCAATTGGTATCAGAGAGGGTTCCTTCAACACAGTTTAAACACTGAAGGTACATTCATAAGAAATGGGTGGACAAATTGTTATCTCCACAAATGAAGCTCCCTTATTTGATGGAATATATTATTTATCATGGAGGGAAAATATGAAAAGATATCTGAAGTCAAGAGGATTTGTAGTTTGGGATTCGATAGTAATTTATCCCTGGCACTTAACTACTTCAAAGAGAAAATCCAAAACTGTAAAAGAAGCAAAGAGAAACAATTCAGTAGCCTTAAAAGCAATTCAGGATCGATTGTGAGACCAAGTCAAAGAAAAGATGAAGCACTACAAATATGCCAAAGAATTATGGATTCAAATAGAAAATAATTATCAGAATGAAACACAATAAGAAGAGAAATCCAATCAAAGCGAGGAACAAGACTCTAATGAAGATGATTCCTCTCAGAATAAAGAACAAGACTCTAATTGAGAGAGTTCTTATCAAGATAAAGAAAAAGAAAAGTTCAATCAGATTAAAGAACATAGTTCAGAGAAAAATATTTCTAATCTTAATGAAATGCAAGATTCGATCTCAGTAAACAATAAGGAAGACAACCTCATCAAGGAATTGGCGAATACCTCAGTATTCAATAAAGAAAAAATATTAGATTTTAAGACTGATGTTATAAATACATTTGAAGTGATTAGTATGGAACCAAAAAATGATCTACATATTGAAGTTACTAAGGATGTTCTTGATCATCTTGAGTCCAAAACTCTATGCACTCTAGAAGAGTTGGAGAAAATCCAATAGAAAGATATGATGCTACTACAAAATCTAGATCAATATAACCATGAAGAGCATGAACATAAGTTTCATATAGAAAACAAAGAAGAGGAGATCAAAACTTTGAAAACCAAAGTTATTAATCTAATAGAAGAGATGGAAGAATTAAAGAAACATGACAATAAAAGAAAAGAAGTACTAGAAGTATCAAAAAAATGCTATGTTAACATTTATACCCTATATGAGTTAGAAGAAGAACCATCAAAGGCTAAACATAAAGTTGATTGGAGTCTCCATGTATACCACTATGAACATAATGAATCAAACTATAGTTTTCTTCATGACTACACTAAATAATTTCTTGAAAAGAGTCAAAAGCATATCATGGAAATAAAGGAAATACTCAAAGACAATGAAAAAATCATATCTGATCAAAATATTCAGTTAGAAGAAAAAGAAGAGGAGATTGAGAAACTGAAGAATGAAATTAGTCAGGAAAAAGAAGAATCACGTCATACATTGGAAGCAAAAGTTGTGAATCTTAGAAAGGAGGTTCAGAAGTCAAACACTCAACTTGAGGAAATTAAAGAAAGTAAAGAAAACCTAAAAATCCAGTTAACAAAGAAATAAAATTCTTACCACATGTTGGAATTGGAAATCATCAATTTCAAAAATATTAATAAAGTACTAATGCATATATAATGACTAAAATTAAAGAATCTAAGAAAAAGGAAGAAGCCCAGAAGATCCAAATAGTTAAAAAGGAAGAATCATGCAAATTTTTTGAATTGGAAGCCATCAAACTCAAAAGGATTCAAAGAGAATATGAGGAAGAAATCAAAATATTGAAAACTAAAGTTTTTGATCTAACAAAATATATGGAAGAATTGAAGACATATGACAAAACTATTAAATGCAAAGAAGTCTTGCATGAGATAGAATAAATAGTCATCAATCTAAAGACTCAACTTGAACATGCTAAAAGGTGGAAGAAGCCTTGAAAATTCAGTTGACTAAAAAGGAAGAATTATGTCACATATTGAAGTTAGAAATAGTCAATCTCAAAAGGATGAATGAAAAGAAAAATAAGATTGTCAATTTCCAGAATAGCCCAACTATCCTAGATAAGATTTGGAAGAGCCAAAGATCCGCTGATGACAGAACTGGTCTTGGATACAATAAGAAATATGACAATAACAAATGGAGCACCATTTACAAAAATGAGAAAGGATCATCCCTCTTAAAAGGAAAAGGTGCAAGTACAAAGCAATTACAAGTCATTAACTTTGTTAAGGAGAACAACTTTAGAAGTAAAAAGGAAGAAGAAAATCAAATGACAGATCTTACAAGTCAAAATAAAATTAAGAATGGAAACACCTTCAATGGCTATTGTTTTTCTTGTCATAGCTTTGGCCATAAAGCAATGGACTGTAAGAAACTAGAGGAAGGATATACAATAAAATCCAATAAATCAATTAGATGTTGGAGATGTAATTTTGTTGGGCACACAACAAAATTTTGTATACAATGACATGTTACAACTATGATAGGTTTGGGCACAAATCCCAAAATTGTAAAAATACAAAAAGTCAATATTTGAATAAGTCAGTTAGGTCAGTGACAAAACCTAATAAAATTTGGAACAAGAAAGGAGATGACAAGTCTCCAAAAACTCAATTAGAAAGAGAAAATCCAAAAAGAAGAATATCTCACAAGAAGATATGGAGAAGAAAATTTGAAGCAGAAAGCAAGAAAAATGTTATTACACCTGAAAACGAAGAAACTAATAATAAGATCATGATGGGTAAAATTCCTAATGAAGAATGTGAAATTCAATATGAAATAAATCAAGCTCAAGAAGAGGAAGTACCTAAAGAAGTATATGGGACAATATCAAATTTTGATGATGTCATAAGTTGTTAGAAAAAAAAAGAAAGTAGCAGAGAAGTTCAAGGAGTATCATTCAACAAAGATAGATTCCCGTGACAACAAAATTGGTATAATTCTTCAATTGATATTCATGTGAAATATCAAAGAAGAATAATAAGTAATCAAAAATATCAGTAAGATTCATACTCTTGTTCTATTTGACAAAGGAAATTCAGTAAAAACTCAGGATGGGTATTTTGGTTATTAAATAAGAAAGTAATTAGATTAAGTTTTGAAAATACTTGATCACTACAAAAATTTGTATCAAGAAGACTACTTATTTAAACACAAAAATACTAATAAACTGAGATAAGAAGTTAGTAAATTAACAGGGGAAGAGACCTTGTCAAGAAGAGCTACCCTTTCATAAACAAAGGGGGAGAGTAGTCAGAAGCAAAGAGAGCGCATATTGACAGGGGGAGTCATTCAGTTATGGTAGACATAACATGATTCCAAGGGGAGTCACCCAAGCTCATATTTTGGTCAACAAAATGCAAAAAAACAGAGGTTGATCATAAGGGGAGAAACCCTTTATCATTGATGTCAAAGGGGGAGAGTAACTTCAGAGGAGAGAAGCATCATCACATGGGGAGTTTGTGTATGAAGTTAATGTGTTTCCCTCAATGACAAAGGGGGATATTGTTGGACATATTGTCATTCATGTGTTGTCATTGATGTCAATAGTTATGATAAGTTGTTATGATGGCAACATGAATTAGTCATGATCAGTTATACAATTGGAATTAGTGTGAAGATGGCCGATACTGTCTTTTCATGTGTAATGAAGGGTCAATGATGGAAATAGCATGTCAAACAATAAGCAGAGCAACATGGTTAATCTCAGGAGGAAAAGTATACTAAAGAGCGAAAGAAGAACATCACCTTAAGGATGAAAGAAATTTGTGATTATTGTTGATCACGATAGGATAAAAAATGTTCATATGATCAAAGCTCAGGAGAATTAGCATCTGATTATTAGTGCATACAAGAATGCACAAACAATTATTTAAGCTCATGAGGGTTAGAAAATGCAGAGATAGGCTGAAGCAATTCATGATTATTGTTGATCACGATAGGATCAACAATGTTCCAATGATAAAATATCAGAAGGGTTATCGATATACAGAGATCAAATCTCAAAAGAGATGGCGCGATGAAACTCAGATCAAATCCAGACCGTTGATGCGCAAACACCAGATCAACAACATGGATGAATTGCGGAGAGAGAAAGAAGAATTAAACTACTCGCTAGTTACAATCCTATAATCAGTCTAGATCGTCAGATCTCATATCTCCAAAGATATATAACTGCGGTTGATCCAACAAACGTTGAGATTAATCCAGATTAAATCATGACCATAGGATGTGCAATTGCCAGATCAACGACAAGGGTGAATTGCGGAGATCGAAAGGAGAATTAAATATCATGCTTGTTCCAATCCCACAATTAGTCAGGACCATCTGATCTTATAGATTTGAATATCAACGATTGTGGTTGACTCAGTAACAGTGCACAACTCCCAATTACAGAGTTTGTGTGACGAGTTAAATCACTCACAAGTTGTGGTTCCGCAATCATCCTTGATCGTGGATCTGCTTGGAGAAATATTCACAACCGTTGGATCAATTTTGAGTGGAAGGATAGGATATCTGAGCTAAAAGGGATGAGAGTTTGATTATCCGAATACCTATTAGCCGTCGGATCAAACCCAAATTATTGTCAGCTGTCAGATCATTTTCGAGTGGAAGGAGAGGATAAGCGAGGTAAGATATGAGATCTCATTTATGCAAATTTTTGTGAGCCGTTAGATCATTCTAAGTGGAAGGACAGAATAAGATAGAATATCTACACCGTAGAAAGAACAAACTGTTGATCCAAGATCCATATCGAACAAACATCTTTCACTTTGGGTCTAAACATGTGAGGAGGTTATGCTCTAGAAACTTTGAGATTTGGAATACCCAAAGCCCGAAAATATGAAATGAATAAGGACCATCGGATTTGGAGGACATATGATGATCGTTGGATCAGGGTTGTTGGTCAGCAAACCATGTTGGCAAGGAAACTCAACATACCACGTCAGTAAGGACGGTTGGTAGACCACGTCATTAAGGATACGTGACAGACCACATTAGCAAAGGGAATATGGGAGACCACATTAACAAGGATACGAGTCATCCGATATGAAAGATCACTTCGGGAGAATTCTTGAGCATTGATTAGACTACAGTGAAAGATTAAGATTTGAAATCTCCAAAGTCTGTAGACCCGAAGGAGATATCGACCATCGATCTAATGTTGGGTGTATTCTTGACCATCGATCTACTAAAATGGAAGGATAGTGTAAGTGGAAACGTTAACCGATAGCAAGCGACCTCCACCGTTTTATGAATGACTTAGCATGTGATCACTTTGGAAGTTTTGAAAGGTTTGAAAAGTTGAAATCCCAAAGTTTTGAAGGGAGAAGTTCCATCAGCTGTCCATCTCATTGGGATATTGAATCATGACCATTGATTCTGATAAGCGCTCAAGAAATTGTTTGGCCTAGCGCCTGGTCACCACATATGGTCATATGGAATAAGAGATATACAGGCAAAAGATAATGCACCACTTAAATTAATAATCCTATGGTTCTACGCCTATGATCATATGGACATGGTTTGAAGGAAGCGTCTCATCCAGACTTAATTCGACAGAGAGTTAACATCAGAACATTACAGAGAATCGATAAGAGATCGAATATGATCTATTGGTAAACCGAGAACGCAACATAATCATGAGTACGATCTAATGAGTCGATCCAGGTCTGTGATCAACTCATAAGGACAAATGAACCGATGCACAGTCATTATTTAAAGAGAATTAAATCATGAAAACATGAATAAAGAATAAAAAGGAAAAATGATATTAATTAAAGTTTAAGATTATCATTTTAAGTTAAAAGGAACAATGGTTCAAATATCAAAAGACACAATGCTTCAAACTCACACCAGTTGGAAGACTATATAGGCAAAAAATAATGGTGAGAAGTTTTGTAGTTGAATTCGTTGAAGTATATATATTTATATATAATGGATTGAATGAATATTCATTCTATCAGGTTGATGTCTATTTACAAGCTGGGTCTTGTATGAGGATTGGATTCTTCACGTCTCAGTTGGATCTGAGATCAAGAAGCTGGGTCTTGTTATGAGTGTTGGATTCCTCAATTCTCAGTTGGACCTGAGAACTACAAGCTGGGTCTCTCATAGTTGTATGAAGATGATATTCAAAGATTGATCTTATGTATTCATTCAAGTTATTTAATAAATATAATATATATATATANAAATAACTTGAATGAATACATAAGATCAATCTTTGAATATCATCTTCATACAACTATATATATATATATTGATTGAGAAATGAAATAAATATTTGTTGTTTAATTAATTTGTGAAAAGTGGAAAATTATCAAAAGTTTTTGTAACACTGATTCACCCCCCACACTCAGTGTCAAGTACCCATTTTCATTAATTGGTATCAGAGTGGGTTCCTTCAGCACAGTTTAAACACTAAAGGTAGATTCATAAGAAATGGGTGGACAAATTGTTATCTCCACATATGAATCTCCCTTATTTGATGGAACAAATTATTTATCATGGAGGGAAAATATGAAAAGATATATGAAGTCAAGAAGATCTGGAGTTTGGGATTCGGTAGTAAGTAAGCCCTGATACTTAACTACTTCAAAGAGAAAATCGAAAACTGCAAAAGAAACAAAGAGAAACAATTCAGTAGCCTTAAAAGCAATTCAGGATGGATTGTCAGACCAAGTCAAAGAAAATATGAAGCACTACAAATCTGCCAAAGAATTATGGCTTCAAATAGAAAATAGTTATCAGAATGAAACACAAGAAGAAGAGAAATCCAATCAAAGTGAAGAAAAAGACTCTAATGAAGATGATTCCTATTAGAATAAAGAACAAGACTCTAATGGAGAGAGTTCTTATCAAGATAAAGAAAAAGAAAACTTCAATCATATTGAAGAACATAGTTCAGAGAAAAATATTTCTAATCTTAATGAAATGAAGGATTCCATCTCAGTAAACAATGAGGTAGACAACCTCATCAAGGAATTGAGGAATACCTCAGTATTTAGTAAAGAAAAACTATTAGTTTTTAAGACTGATGTTATAAATACATTTGAAGTGATTAGTATGGAACCAAGAAACGATATATATATATTGAAGTTACTAAGGATGTTCTTGATCATCTTGAGTACACAACCCTGTGCACTCTAGAAGAGTTGAAGAAACTCCAATAGAAAGATATGATGCTACTAAAAAAGCTAGATCAATCTAACCATGAAGAGCATGAACACAAGTTTCAGTTAGAAAACAAAGAAGAGGATATCAAAAGTTTGAAAACCAAAGTTATTAATCTAACAGAAGAGATGGAATAACTAAAGAAACATGATAGTAAAAGAAAAGAAGTACTAGAAGTATCAGAAAAATGTTACGTTAACATTTATCCCGTAGATGAAGTAGAAGAAGAACTATCAAAGGCCAAACATAAAGTTGATTGGAGTCTCGATGTGTACCACTATGACCATAATGAATCAGACTATAGTTTTCTTTTTTCTTCATGACTACACTAAAGAATTTCTTGAAAAGAGTCAAAATATTATCATGGAAATAAAGGAAATACTCAAAGACAATGAAAAAAACATATATGATCAAAATATTCAGTTAGAAGAAAAGGAAGAGGAGATTGAGAAATTGAAGAATGAAACCAGTCAGGCAAAAGAAGAATCATGTCATAAGCTGGAAGCATAAGTTGTGAATCTTAGAAAGGAGGTTGAGAAGTCAAACACCCAACTTGAGGAAATTAAAGAAAGTAAAGAAAACCTAAAAAACCAGTTAACAAGGAAAGAAAATTCTTACCACATGTTGGAATTGGAAATCATCAATTTAAAAAATATTAATGAAAGTACTAATGTAGATCTAATGACTAAAATTGAAGAAGATACGAAAAAGGAAGAAGCCCAGAAGATACAAATAACTAAAAGGGAAGAATCATGCAAAATGTTTGAATTGGAAGCCATCAAACTCAAAAGGATTAAGAGAGAATATGAGGAAGAAATCAAAATATTGAAATCTAAAGTTTTTGATCTAACAAAAGATATGGAAGAATTGAATACATATGAAAAAACTATTAAATGCAAAGAAGTCTTGTATGAGACAGAATAAATTGTCATCAATCTAAAGACTCAACTTGAACATGCTAAAACGGTGGAAGAAGCCCTGGAAATTTAGTTGACTAAAAAGGAATAATTATGTCACATATTGAAGTTAGAAATAGTCAATCTCAAAAGGATGAATGAAAATAAAAATAAGATTGTCAATTTCCAGAATAGCTCAGCTATCCTAGATAAGATTTGGAAGAGCCAAAGATTAGCTGATGACAAAACTGGTCTTGGATACAATAAAAAAAATGACAATAACAAATGGAGCACCATTTACAAAAATGAGAAAGGATCATCCCTCTTAAAAGGAAAAGGTGCAAGTACAAAGCAATTACAAGTCATGAACTTTGTTAAGGAGAACAACTTTAGAAGTAAAAAGGAAGAAGAAAATCAAATGACAGATCTTACAAGTCAAAATAAAATCAAGAATGGAAACACCTTCAATGGCTATTGTTTTTCTTGTCATAGCTTTGGCCATAAAGAAATGGACTGCAAGAAACTAGAGGAAGGATATAAAAGAAAATCTAATAAATCAATTAGATGTTGGAGATGTAATTTTGTTGGGCACACAACAAAATTTTGTCATACAATGAGATGTTACAACTGTGATAGGTTTGGGCACAAATCCCAAAACTGCAAAAATACAAAAAGTCAATATTTGAATAAGTCATTCAAGTCGGTGACAGAACCTAATAAAAGTTGGAACAAGAAAGGAGATGAAAAATCTCCAAAAACTCAATTATAAAGAGAAGATCCAAAAAGAAAAATATCTCACAAGAAGATATGTAGAAGAAAATCTAAAGGAGAAAGCAAGAAAAATGTTATTACACCTGAAAATGAAGAAACCAATAATAAGATCATGATGGGTAAAATTTCTAATGAAGAATGTGAAATTCAATATGAAATAAATCAAGCTCAAGAAGAGAAAGTACCTATAGAAGTATATGGGACAATATCAAATTCTGATGATGTCACAAGTTGTTAACAAAAAAAAAAGAAAAAAAAGAAAAAAGAAAAAAAAAGTAGCAGAGAAGTTCAAGGAGTATCATTCAACAAAGATACATTCCCATGATAACAAAATTGGTATAATTCCTCAATTGATATTCATGTGAAATATCAAAGAGGAATAAGAAGTAATCAAAAATATTAGTAAGATTCATACTCTTGTTCTATTTGACAAAGAAAATTCAGTAAAAACTTAGGATGGGTATTTTGGTTATTAAATAAGAAATTAATTAGATTAAGTTTTGAAAATAATTGATCACTACAAAAATTTGTATCAAGAAGACTACTTATTTAAACATAAAAATACCAATAAATTGAGATAAGAAGTTAGTAAATTAACAGGGGAAGAGACCTTGTCAAGAAGAGTTACCCTTTCAGAAACAAAGGGGGAGATTAGTCAGAAGCAGAGAGAGAGCATATTGACAGGGGGAGTCATTCAGTTATGGCAGAAAAAACATGATTCCAAGGGGAGTTACCCAAGCTCATATTTTGGTCAACAAAATGCAGAAAAACAGAGGTTGATCATAAGGGGAGAAACCCTTTGCCATTGATGTCAAAGGGGGAGAGTAACTTCAGAGGAGAGAAGCATCATCATAGGGGGAGTTTGTGTATGAAGTTTGTGTGTTTCCCTCAATGACAAAGGGGGATATTGTTGGACACATTGTCATTCATGTGTTTTCATTGATGTCAACAATCATGATAAGTAATTATGATGGAAACATGAATCAATCATGATCAGTTATATAGTTGGCAGTAGTCTCCATATGGCCAATAATGTCTTTCCATGTGTAATAAAGGGTCAATGATGGAAAGAGCATACCAAACAATAAGCATAGCAACAAGGTTAATCTCAGGAGGAATATTATACTAAAGATCGACATAAGAACATCACCTTAAGGCTGAAAGAAATTCATGTTTATTGTTGATCACGATAGGATCAACAATGTTCCTATGATCAAAGCTCAGGAGAATTAGCGATTGACTATCAATTTATAAAAGAATGCACAAACAATTATTTAAGCTCAGGAGGGTTAGAAAATGCAGAGATAGGCTGAAGCAATTCGTGATTATTGTTGATCACAATAGGATCAACAATGTTCCTATGATAAAATCTTAGGAGGGTTAGCAATATACAAATATCAAAGCTCAGAAGAGATGGTGCGATGAAACTCAGATCAAATCCAGACCGTTGATGTGCAAACGCCAGATCAACGACAGGGATGAATTGTAGAGAGTGAAAGAAGAATTAAAATACTCGCTAGTTACAATCCTGCAATCAGTCTAGATCGTCAGATCTCATAGCTCCAAAGATATACAACTACATTTGATCCAACAAACATTGAGATTAAGCCAGATTAAATTGTGACTGTTGGATGCACAATCGCCAGATCAACGACATGGGTGAATTGTGGAGATCGAAAGGAGGATTAAATATCACACTTGTTCCAATCCCACAATTAGTTAGGACCATCCGATCTTATATCTTCGAAGATCAACAATTGTGTTTGAATCACCAAAAACACACAACTTCCAATTGCGGAGTTTGGCTGACAAGTTAAATCACTCACAAGTTGTGGTTCCACAATCATCCTTGATCGTGGATCTGCTTCGATAAATATTCACAATCGTTGGATCACTTTTGAGTGGAAGGACAGGATAAGAGAGGTAAAAGGGCTGAGAGTTTGATTATCCAAATACCCGTCAGCCATCAGAGAAAACCCAAATTCTCGTCTGTCGTCATATCATTTTCGAGTGGAAGGATAGGATATGCGAGGTAAGATATGAGATCTCATTTATGAGAATTTTTGTAAGCCATTCGATCAGTCTAAGTGGAAGGACAGGATAATCTAGAAGAGATTCACCATAGACAGATCGAGCCATTGATCCAAGATCGAGATCGAACGGACATATTTCACTTTGGGTATAAATATGTGAGGAGGTTATGCTCCGGAAAATTTGAGATTTGGAATACTTGAAGCCCAAAAATATGAAATGAATAAGGACCATTAGATTTGGAGGACATACGATGACCATTGGATTAGGGTTGTTGGTCAGCAGACCACGTCATCAAGGACACTTAACAGACCACGTTATCAAGGATGATTGGCATACCACGTTAGTAAGGATACATGGCAGACCACGTCAGTAAGGATACGTGGAAGACCACATCAGTAAAGGGAATATGGGAGACCACATCAACAAGGATACGAGTTGTTCGATCTGAAAGATCAGTTTGGGAGCATTATCGACCGTTGATCAGACTATAGTGAAAGATTAAGATTTGAAATCTCCGAATTCCGGAGACCCGAAGGAGATCTAGACCATCGATCTAATGTCGGGTGTATTCTTGAATGTCGATCTACTATAGTGGATGAATAGTGTAAGTGGAAACATTAACTGACAACAAGCAGTCTCCACCGTTTTATGATTGAATCAACAGGTGATCACTTCAGAATTTTTGAAAGGTTTGAAAAGTTGAAATCCTAAAGTTTTAAAGGGCGAAGTTCCATCAACCATCCATCTCATCAGGAGATTGAATCGTGACCATTGATTCTAATAATCTCTCAAGCGATTGTTTGGCCTAGCGCCTAGTCACTGCATATGGCCATATGGAATAATAGATATACATGCAAAAGATAATGCGTCTCTTAAATTAATAAGCCTGTGGATCTACGCCTATGATCATATGAACATGGTTTGAAGGAAGCACCTCATCTAGACTTAATTTGACAGAGAGTTAACACTAGAACATTATAGAGAATCAATAAGAGATCGAATATGATCTGTTGGTAAACCGAGAACGCAACAGAATCATGAGTACGATCTAATGAGTCGATCCATGTCTGTGATCAACTCATAAGGACAAACGAATTGATACACAATCATGATTAAAAGAGAATTAAATCATGAAAACATGAATAAAGAATAAAGAATAAAAAAGAAAAATGATATTAATTAAAGTTTAATATTATCATTTTAAGTGAAAATGTACAATGGTTCGAATATCAAAAGACACAATGCTTGAAAATCACACCAGTTGGAAGACTATATAAATAATAAATAATGGTGAGAAGTTGTGTAGTTGAACTTGTTGAAGTATATATATTTATATATAATGGATTGAATGAATATTCATTCTATCAGGTTGGTTCCTGTTTACAAGCTAGGTCTTGTATGCGGATTGGATTCCTCATATCTCAGTTGGATCTGAGATCAACAAGATAGGTCTTGTTATGAGGGTTGGGTTCCTCAATTCTCAGTTGGACCTGAGAACTACAAGTTGGGTCTTGTAACAGAGAGTTGGGTCTCTCATAGTTGTATGAATATGATATTCAAAGATTGATCTTATGTATTCATTCAATTCATTTAATAAATAAAATATTTATTCTTATATATATTGATTGAGAAAATGAAATAAATATTTGTTGTTCAGTTAATTTGTGAAAAGTGGAAAATTGTCAAAGTTTTTGTGACATTGATTCACCCCCCCTTCTCAGTGTCAAGTACCCATTTTCATCATCTATGTTGAAGTAGATCTCTTGGATATAAACTATGTCCTAGTTAGCTTTCCTACTTGGCAGGGTTTACACACATAATCTTGTGGCTTTGATATTCTTGCAAGATCTTTTACTGCCTCAAGATTTTTGAGATTGATTAAGTGGTCAACGTTTAGATGTCCAAGTCTCCTATGCCATAACCAACTTTCATCATGTTTTCTTAGATGACACTCTTCTCTATATTCTTTCAGCACATATACATTATTATCTGTCCTTATGCCTTTAGCCACCACTTGTCCTGAGTTTATAGACTTTATCTTACAATCTTTGGAAGTGAACACCACTTCACATCCTTTGTCACACATTTGACTTACACTGAGAAAATTATGTTTCAGCCCATATACAAGCATAACATCATGGGATTTTCCTTTACCATTACTCAAACTCACCATCCCTTTACCCTTTATTTTACCTGGTTCATCATTTCTAAAGGTCACATTTCCTATTTTGTTTTTACTTATAGACATAAACTTATCCTTGTCTCCAATCATGTGCATGGAACATCCACTGTCTATATACCAGGGGTATTTTTGTTTTTTAGCTAAAAGTACTAGACCACATTTTTCACTATCTTTCTTTTTCAATGTGCTGGCATTTCTAGCTAAGGGTCTTATCCTTGGATCTGCTTTGTAATTCTTCAGATGGCATTTTGCAGCTTTGTGGCCGAAGTTATGACAGTTATAGCATTCAAGCTCATTGTTCAATAGGTCAAAGTGATTGGTGCAACTTTGTCTACTCATTGGCTGTTTAGTTCTATGTTGCAAAGATTGTTTATTTCTTGATCTCCTCAGTTGCATGTCTCTAAACTTAATTTGACAATTTGCAATATTATGACCAAAATTAGAGCAGTAAAAATAATAACCATGGAAAAAATTTTGGTACCTGAAGGATGGCCTTCTTCTTGGCATTTTTTTCTCCATATTTCTAAATATTTGTTTTTGATCAGGGATCATCTTGTCTTTATTAGATTTTGGTGGTAGAGTACTCACATGTTCTGATTGTCTGCTAACTTGGAACTTGAACATATTTACTGGCTCTTTTCTTTCTGTCTGTTTGCTGCTTGAACCAATTACATAGCCTAAAACAGTATTCAACAAAGGAGATATTTGTTTGCTTAGAATGTTGTTTAGTTCTGCTGAGGCTTTAATGCTTGGAAGATTTTGGAGATACAATGCTTTAAACTTCTCCATCTCTTTTCTGGTTTTTACTACCTCTTCTTCCAAGGCTTCACATCTTTCCTTCTTCTCTGATAAATGCCGTTTCAGAATGTCCTCTATTTTCTTTGCCTCTTCTAATTCCACTTTTACTAGGGCAAAGTCTTCATCAAGTTTTTTACTGTCTTTCTCGAACTGTATCAACAATTGTTTTTGCTTTTGCTTCTTAAATCTGAGTCTAGCAATTTCTTCTAGGGCACTGATCAATTCTCCTTTCAAGTCAACCAAAAAATTGTTAAGAACCAAACATCAATATATCATATAGAAACCTCAGAAAAAGTACTCAACACCTTGAAAAAGAGATAATTTCAGATAATAAGCCTCTTCGAGGGGGCAACCTCCTTTTACCCCACTTAAATGTTCAAGTACAAGATGATTCAAAATGAAAATGTCTCCTTGGT
>ML801577.1:47891-60952 GCA_009831015.1 Picea engelmannii
TTATGTCCCTACGCATTTCTTCACCTTCATCAAGAGTCCAAGTAGGATTTTCGGGAGGCTTATTTGGTGTAGAAGTTCCCTTTTTGGGTGGCATGTTGGCCAAGTATCACTTTTGAACCTTGATTTTGAGGTGGTTCTGCTAGGCAATATTTCTTATGTTGTATCTCCCACTTTTTGGCCCTTTTGGGTATGAAACTTTCTCTTATGTAATTCTCTGATATTTCTTCTCTGGAATGCCACAGGTCTGATCAAAATTGGATGTGCCAAGTGGAATTTACAATAACTTCCCCACAACTTGCCGATTTTTGGTCTTTCCAGGAGATCTCACTTGTATAGTGTGCCCCGCAAAAAATAATTGATATAAAATTCTGAAACTCGTACCCAATATACTAAAGGCTGTCCACAATCCAATGCAACCAGTCCCACATAATTTGGATACTCTAGGAAGAAGTTATGATTGTTTTACCTAGAACACCTTCTTGAGACTAGTCAATAGGGCTAGTCAGATACCCTATCTTACACAGGGTTTATCTACAAATTTAAGATGAACCAGAAGCTAAAATTTTTACCATAGATACAATACTAATTTTTGTAAATGTCCTTGAGAGGGAAGGGTCTGAAACGTTAAGAAATTTTTTTATAGCGAAAATGCCGCAATGACTCATTTCAGGATGATTCCAGAACCCTATCTTGTACAGGTTGTATCTCAGAAAGTATAAGGCCTCAGGAGCTGAATTTTGAGCCCAACGTACCTTGATCCGTTTACTAAATACCCTCCAAGCGGTTCCTTCTGAAACGTTGTAGAAAAAAAGTTATAGCGAAAATTCCGCGGTGTCTCAGATGTAGCAACGAAACCCTAAGACCTTGAGCTCTGATACCATATGTTAAGAATCAAACATCAATATAGCATATAGAAACCTCAAAAAAAGTACTTAACGCCTTGAAAAAGAGATAATTTCAGATAATAAGCCTCTTCGAGGGGGCAACCTCCTTTTACCCCACTTAAATGTTCAAGTACAAGATGATTCAAAATGAAAATGTCTCCTTGGTATATATAGGAGACTAGGAGGTATAATTACAAATAATGGCCTAAATCCGACATAAATAAAAAATCATTACTAATCTAATATGCCCCAATTAAGGGGTAATGATCCAATATTAGGGCTTAACAAAAATCTTCATTATTAACATAATTTCCTGTGATTTTATCATCATAATCCTCTTTGTCCATAATCATATAGTCATTAACCTTATCTTCACAAGAAAAATCAGTATTTGTGTCTCACGAAGAGTCATCATTGTTTACAGATAAAATTTTCTTTTTACCAAATCTCTTGGATTTGTACTTATCTTCACCTTCAACGTTCTGGTCCTTCTTCTTGTGTGGACACTTATATGAAAAGTGACCTATGTTTCCACAATTAAAACATTTGAAGGGAAACTTGCCTTGGTACTTTCTTGATCCTTTCTTTAGTCTTTTCACAAATTTCACTTCAATTTCATCAGGTTCATAATCCTCATTCTTATCTGATTTAAATGATGCTTCTCTAGAGGTGGGTTTATCTTTACCTATCCTCATTTCATAAGCGGTCAGAGTTCCTAGGAGTTGGTTAATAGACATAACTTTTAGATCATTAAGTTATTCTATAGCAGAGACCTTTGGGTTGAACCTATCTGACAGAGATCTCAAAATTTTTTGCACTAAAGAGGCTTCCTCAATTTTTTCACCAAGTCCTTTCATTGCATTTACTAGTTCTTCAACTCTTAGAAAGTACTTCCCAACAATTTCATCCTCTTTCATATTTAGCTGTTCAAACTGTAATATGTAGGTTTGAATCTTGGCATTCTTTACCTTCTTATTACCTTCATAATTGCTAATGAGTTTGTCCCACATTTCTTTGGCAGATTCTAAGTGCATAACTTTTAAAAATTCTGCTTCTGTAAGCCCACTCAGAATAGCATTCATATCCTTAGCGTTGAAGTTGAATT
This sequence comes from Picea engelmannii, assembly GCA_009831015.1. Taxonomy (NCBI): domain Eukaryota; kingdom Viridiplantae; phylum Streptophyta; class Pinopsida; order Pinales; family Pinaceae; genus Picea; species Picea engelmannii. The sequence goes on from ML801577.1 coordinate 49,881, forward strand.
CTAGCTTGTCATCCTTAGAAGCTAGTACAACTGGCTTCACATAACCAGTCTCTATCACATCCCAGACATCTGCACCTAAATCCATTATGTAGGTTCTCATCCTAACTTTCAAGAAGGCAAAGTCGGTTCCATTGAACAAGGGGGCCTTATTGGTTGAAGTTACTTCATGGCTAGTCATGTTTAAGCTCTAGGATCTACACTTATATACAAGGAACCCACTTTGATACCAAGTGTTATATAACTGAGAGGGGGGGGGGTGAATCAGTTGTCATTGTTCTTAAACAATTATGCCCACTTTAAACTCATTACATAACACTCAATCATGATCACAATAATTCAGGGAAGTAAGCAATAGAGTATTCAACATCAATCACACACATGAAGTATACAAGAAACAAATATTCCCGAGGAAACCCATAAAGTGAGAAAACCTCTTCTTCTTAGAATGATAGGCGATCTTTTATGTTTTGTACATTATCTATCTTCGAGCACCAACTCAATGTGAGGTTACCACCTATGTTTTACAAGCTGCAACTTGCTAAGAGCACCAACTCTCTAGTTTCTCTAGCACCCACTAGAAGGAAGCACCAAATCCTTGACTGTTCCAGCACGAAATGGATTGAAGCACCAACTTCCTGAGTGTTCCAGCACCAACTGGATGGAAGCACCAAATTCCAGTCACAAAGGCACCAAATTGTATAACATAGAACAATGTTTCTCCCTTGCACCACCCTACCACCTTGGTTTTTATGGCTACAACTAGATGGAAGCTACAACTCCCTGTGTTCAAGCACCCACTTGAAACTCTGAGGACGGAAGTCCTCCCTAGCACCACCCTACCACCCTGAAATATAAATATTTTCTTGCTAAAATTTATTACAGTGATACAATATTTATCAATGGTTTACCAGTCTCATCACTGTTCTGCTACACCGCTCTTCTCTGCCTTCATCAATGTCTTCCTACTCGCATATTCTTGCGCTTAAGTTCTTGTACAGTCTGCTATTTTCATCATTTCTGCTCTGTCCAACTTATGTTCTTCATCTCTGCATTTTCTCCCTCAGTTCATTGTTTACAGTTTGACTAGTATTTATAGATAAACAACAACCTTCCTCTGTCATGGAATCTTTATTTTGTTCATGCCCTCATCATCCGTTACTCTCAGAATATCCAATGCCCATGTTAGGAATCTTATAATGCTCAAGAGATATGATTCCAATGAGCTGAAACAATGATTCAACTAGTGTAACTGAATCGTAACTGATCAAGAAACCACGAAGTGAAACAACAACCCTTCGATCAGATTCGGTTTGATCAACGCCGTTGGATTATACACGCAAATGATTTTTTTTGACTTTTCAATGCGTAACCTCCAATGTGGAGCCTAGCAACGCTATCTCCTTCCCCTATCTTCCACTGATGTGACCTTAGGTGATGCTCTCATGTGACCTCGTGATTGCGGGCACGACCAAAGGTGGTTTGGGGGAAATCCACTTTTTGCCCCGCAATTCACTACAGAGCTCCACGTATGCATTTGGCGATATCATGGTTTTGATTGCAGCCTTCTCATGAAAAATTAAGACTCGAGCATGTTTTGAGCCCACAATGCGATGGGACTCTCGATCTCATGATCTTGACGGGGCTTTTGAACGAATGGTTCAGATTTTTTCTTTCATGATCTGCGGATCAGATCTAACCTCCCTAAATCAATGACTGTTATTTATTTCGTGATCCAGGTGTTAGTCCCTAAAGTTGCACTTGATTGTGAGAGGGAAATCTAGGGCATCATCGGTTTATTGAAAAATGTTTAGAAAGTTTTTATAATTTGGTTTTTTGAATAAGGTGGTTGAAAACTAGCTCAAGGTTATAACATAACATGAAAATCAAAGTCAGAACATAGCATATCCCATTGACTGAATAAAAGGTAGACACATAGATGGATTAAACCAATAATAAAAAGAGAAGATGAAGCCTTCAATTTTTCAACTTCACATAATTTCTTGTCTTAGAATATCATAAAGAAACAAGACTATCAACTTGATATCAAAACTTGAAAATAATTTCCACAGTAAATTTTTCACTGTATTAATTAACAATCAAGAATCAAAAGCATTGCAATCTGAATAATGAATTCAAGCAAGAAGAAAGAAAAACAGAGTAGAAAGGAGTATCTAACCATCCATATTCCTTTGCTATTAAGTGTCAAATAAAACATAAATTCCTTTACAAGGAGTTTCACAAAAAGGTCCTCTGGATCTCCAATTTTTTCCACCCCTAACTTCTCATTCTACAGAGTTTATATAGAAATAATACATAATTATCAAGATCCAAAAGAAATGGATATGAAAACCTCCTCATATATATTTAGTTTCTTGTTTCAAATAATCAAGGAGAATATTCAATGTGATCTCCAATTCGAATTGATGAGGTGGCTTGTCAATTGCTGTCCATGAGATTTTTCAGGAAAACAAATCTGGTAAATTCCTGAAAAATAGGGTCCAACAATATCTTCGTATATCCTAAATGGTGATAGATGTGTAAGAACTGGGAGATTTTTTATTAATGGTCTAGTTCCCAACAAAAACCTCTTTTGGTTTCAAAAAATTCATCACCATATGTTCTCCAACCTCTCCCAGAATTACTGATTAAAACAAGAAATTATTTATTGTGAAATATCAGAAAATTAGGCCTCAAAGATCAATTCGAATATCTTAAAATGTGATTTATGTGTAAGAACCGAGAGAGATTTTTGTGAAGGGGAATGTTCCCAACAAAAACCTCTTTTTATTTCAACAAATGCATCTCCAGCTGTTCTGCAACCTCTCTTGAAGAAAAAGACTAAAACAGGTAAAAATAACAGAGTATTTCCTGTAGCTTTATCAGAAAAATAGGCCTCAAAGATCAATTCGAATCTCTTAAAATGTGATTGCTGTGTAAAACCGAGAGAGGTTTTTTTGAAGGGGAATATTACCAACAAAAGCCTCTTTTGGTTTCAACAAATTCCTCTCCAGATGTTCTGTAACCTCTCTTGAAGATAAAGACTATAACAGGTAAAAAAACAGAGTATTTCCTGTAGCTTTTCTAGTTCTGCAAAATAATAGCCTTTGTCATCAGAAAAAACTGCGTAATATTTTGATGATATGGTGGTTTCTCTTGTTATAGGTCCTGTAGAGAATATAACAATTTTCTTACCTTCTTTTAATGATTCTTTATGTACTGGGGACATTCTTGTCTTTCGTTTGATATCTGCTTTAGCATCTTCAGAATGGTCTTCTTCTGTTTTTAAATCTGCCTCAGGAAGAATTTCGTTTTTTGTTTCCCATTTGGGTCTCTTACCTCTGTTGGTCCTCATCACCTTGATATCATCCATTTCTTCTTTAACAGGGGTTTCATCAATTGAAATATTTTGTTTCTGTGTAACATTCTTTTTTCCTTTGCCCTTCTTCTATTTGTTGGACTGTGTGTTAGGGTTTAAAGATTGCATGAGCCAGCTCTAGGGCTTCTGCAATTATCTCAAAGCAGACATAACTAAAGTGTTAATTAAGACTTGATGAAACAGACTTCTCTTTGCATTGGTGGAGAGTCACTGCACTCTCTTTGACATCTTTGTCAAGCTTTTGAGTAGAAAGTAAGGCAGATTTAAGGGATAATCGCCATTTAGATGCATTAATATCCTAATGTGGTAGATATAGACTAGTGAAAATCTACCTTCGCAGGTGATATACCTGTGGATAATGATCAGAGAAGTATGCCATTTAGGTCTAATCCAGCTGCGAGGAACTCCCCTTCTCCAATTCAGATTTTTCTTATCTGGAAGCAGAAATTGATTGACAAACTCTGTAACCACATGCTATTTCTTCCACCATCTTTCTCCTCCAACCACCAATCTGCAAGCTTTAGCAATTGTCTGTTCTGTCACCAGCATCAACATCTTCTCGATCTCCACCTCGTGACCATCAAAGTTCAGTGCAAACTCCAGGGAGACCTGTTCGTCGTGACCTTGAAAGGTAGTGAGGAATTCAAACCAACCAGCATCTCTAAATATCTGCGCCATCTACGGATATGCCTCAAGAAGCTTGACACCCTCAGGTTCCAATTTGACCACTTACATGTTTCTCTTAGGCACCATGAAACACGATGCTACAATAGGCACTGATCGGATTCTGAATTTACAAACTTCAACTGTTAACATATAACAATTCTTCTGAGAAAAATACCTGCGCTTATAATTCAACACAATCATAATGACAAGTGGCGGGTTTAGATAATGATCTTTGGGAATTGAACGATTTGAAATGATTTCTTTGTGGGTACAGGGTGATCCTATCATGTAACGGTTTGAATAAAAAAATTATTCCAAAGCTATTGTGGGACACATGCGAACTCTCAAACCATGATTTGTGTCATCATAACGAAATTTGGGTGACGGACGCATATCAAGGCATGATTATCTTTGTGCTACGGGAATAAGGCTAGTCCCATAGTGCTATTAATGACTTAGCATAATTTGAATTTGTAAAGTTCAAACAGGCATATAAAGTGACACATCATTTAAAACCATGTCTTACAACTCCAAACTTAAATAAATTATTCAAAAAACTGAAATGCAAACCATAAGACACTAAAAACAATGATTAAAATCAAATGAAAGCAGATAATAAAGTGCAGGTAGGAAGGGTTTAGGATTAATGTTTCTCACTAAATCAAGACAAAATTAGAGACTAACACCAGGATTTGGGAGTTTCAAATCTCAAACCCTGCTTTCTTTCATACGCCAATCTTCCATAATCGATGGTCCGTTGACACCTGTCCTTCTCAATCGACGACTCTACCTCTACTTCAGGAATTTGACCTTTCAACCAGATCAATGGTTCTGCGTTCCCTTTCTTGATCAATGGTCGAGATATCCTTTGGGTCTCTGGACTTCTTAAATCTCAAATCTCAAACTTACACTCTGGATCAAACGGCCTAGATTCACTTCAGAGGATCTGATGCTTGAGATATTATTCAAACATTCTGACGACTGAGATTTACTTCGGATGATCCAACGGTTGAGAATGTATTTTGGCTCTCTAGCTCTCTGGGCTTTGGGGATTTTAAATCTCAAACTGAATTCTTAAAGTGATATTTTTCTGGAGCGTAACCTCCTCACATAATTAGACCTGAAAATAACAACGTTCGTTGGATCAAGATATTATATCAATGACTCGATCTGTCTGCGATGAAACTTTTCTTTCAATTAAATCCAATGACTCTCCATATTTTCTTATCCTATCCTTTCATTTAATTCAATCCGGTGATTGAAAAAAATTCAGGTGATCGAGATCTCAGATCTCAGCCCTTGCTTATGCTGTCCTTCCACTTAAGGTGATCCAACAGTCATCGCATTTTCTCCAGATCTGATGGTCCTTATTCATTTCAGATTTTTGGGATTCAGGTAGTTCGACTTTCAAGTTGCCAATTCTTTTAAAGTGAGATTCCCCGAACAGTAACCTCCTCATAACTTTTGACATGAACCAAATGTTGTTCATCGATCATGTTCTTAGATCGATGGCTAGATCTATCTTCGGTGCTTCTCTTCTATCTTATCCCATCCTTCCACTTAAAAGTGATCTAATGGTCATGAAGACACTTGAAGAAGATCAACGATCAAGGATGGTTGCAAAACCACAACTTTTGAGTGATTTAACTTGTCACCAAAACTCTGCAATTTGAAGTTGTGTGCTTTTGGTGAGTCAACCACAATCATCAATATTCGAGGCTATAAGATCTAATGGTCCTGACTAATTGTGGGATTGGAAATAGAACAATATTTAATTCTCCTTTCGATCTCCACAATCTATCCCTGCCGTTGATCTGGCGATTGCACATCCGACGATCATGAATTAATCTGACTTAATCTAATCATTTGTTAGATCAACCAAAATCGTCGATATTTGGGTTTATGAGATCTGACGATCTAAACTAATTGCAGGATCAGAACTAGTGAGTTGTTTAATTCTTCTTTTGCTCTCTGCAATTCATCCTTGTCGTTGATCTGGCTTACAAATCTGATGATCACAATCCTAAAATGGTCCCTTAGCCCACGATCACTCATATGACCAACATCCGTAATATTAGACAATCAACACAGTCAATTTCTTGATAGGACGACTACTGAGGCTTCTTACCCTGAGCTTACACTTTTCCTTCCAAGCTTTGATCTCTGCATACTATTCACTTCTCCTCTCGATCTTATGATTTTCCTGTTTTCCATCGTCGCTGCTATTCTTGACATTAATGAGAAGCACACTCTTCCTGTAAAAACATGCCAACACTCCTTCACTATCGCGACCTTCTCCTTTACCTCTATTTCCTTCTGCAATTTTTTTCCGACTATGTTGTTAGTGTTCCAAACCTGCATCTTCTCGACACTTTCTTCAACTGGATGTTTTATTATACCTTGGGTTGCTGCTAAGGCCATTGTCACTATGCATGATTTTTTCTATAATAATTCTATTTGTTGTGTGTGATATTACTACTTCACCCTTAGCTCATTCACTTCCGAATACATATTTTTGTTCTCATTCATTGTCGTTACCACCTCTGCTAGCAGTAATGTGCCCATCGTTGATTTGAAGTTCTACACCTTTTCCTACACAACCTGTATCTTCTAACTGATCTCTTGTTTCTCTCTATATTCACTAAGTTGTGTCCAAACACCCATGATTTTGGTATAAATATTTCCATATTCTTCTTTAATATTCTTTATGCTCTCCACCATTGTCGTCACAATTTTCTCCCTTTTCTCCCTTTCTTTAGGTGGAATGCTCGGTGTCTTACGTGCTTCTAAGTCGACCATTCGTGCACAGAATCCCTAAATAGATTCACTTATCTTCGTTACTTGTTATTCGACCCAGGCCTCTATTTCTGTTCACGCTTCTTGGATTTCCTAGTAAACCTTCTCAAAGGCTTGCTGCATCCTTTCAAAATTCTACGTAGCCTCATCACACTCCTAATTGGCCTTGCTGAACTCCATCTCCAAGGCTACGTTCTCGACCATAACCTTAACTAGCTTGCTTGATGTCTTTTCTACACACAATCTCATCTCTTGCATCACGCTCAACTGCAATTATTATAAGACATCTGTTGGAAGTTGAGATAAGACTAAGTTAATTTGACTAAGTTCCCTTGCATGTTCCTGCATATTTGTGGCGGGGAACTCTATCTCCCCTATCACTAGCTAGATCAATCATTGTTCTTCTGCTACTGCTAACGATTAAGAGGTTGTCAGCCCTGCCTCCCCATTCTTTGTAGTCATTTGTTCATCCTTCGTCTATCACACTGGTGCAAGCTTCACTTCTTCCAACAATTGTCACAACTCAACCATATGCTATTGCATTCGTCTATGCTTCTCTTCCTGCTATTGTGTTTCGTGCTAAAACCCATCATCTATGAGTTCTTTCAACTGATCTCCTATCTTCTCTAAATATTCCTTAGTCAAGGATTGTATATCCACTTCCTTGATGAATTTTTACTTCATCCTTTATGGGATGGATCTTCCTATGTCCGATTCTTTCCTTTTTTTTTTTTTTTTTGGGCACGATGCTGTCTTTTTCGAGGTTCCTTTTGTGCCATTGCCTTTTTCCAGTTTTGTTTTATTTTTCCACCTTTTACCTCTATAGTACACTATTATACATGGTATATGGTACATATCCTGCATAAGTTACATAGTGCATAGAAGGACGGTCATCCCTATATAGTTTCAACCGAGTCCCATTAACTAGTCCTTCCATGACTTGTCCATCCAACTATTCTAGCTGAAAAACACCTGCTTCTGTCACATATCTGATCACGTATGGTCCTAGCCAGTGAATCCTAAACTTTCCAAGGTGTTGTAGGAACTTAATGTCATAGATAAGTACTAAATATCATGTCTGGAACTTCTTCTTCTAGATGTGTCTATCATGCCATGCCTTTTCACATGCCTTCTATACTTGTTGATGGAACCCTGTGAGAAATTGATCTTCCTCTAATACCAATAGCTATGCTAGTATTTATTCTACTACGTTGGTGATATAGATTTTATGAGCATAAAAAAATGAATACAGATTATTAAAATATGCTTAACACAGAATAACAGAGATACATCTAAACTATTTTTCTATTCAATAAAGAAATAAGTTGAAACTGTAAAATGCAGCGGAAAACAAGCTTGTTGGAATGGTGGTGGGTTATCTCTGAGAAGAGATGTGACGGTTGTGCTCATTCAAAAGAAGATGATTACAATGAGGCTCTGAAGGAATTTTTACAATAAATAGGAATGTCAAAAACCCTAGACATCCAAAAACCTAACCCTAGGAGATGAAGCACCAAAATTCATGTGGGCCCCGTTTGGGTAAGTTAGTACATCAACTTCCCGGGGTCGTAACTTTTGCATACAATCTCCGTTTTAGGTGTACGATAGCCCGTTGGAAATGTCTATCTGAGAAGAATGATTTTCAACTGGCCCAAGCAAGTGACTTTAGCAATCCATTGGGCCCTAAATCCAAAAAAAAAATGTCATTTAGGGTCTCAAAACAACCCTAGAAGTTTGGAACTCGAAAAACTACCAAGGTGGAAAACTGTTTTCCGAGCTAGTGGAATATGTGGGTGGCCATCAATATCCACCTAGATCAGTTGGAACCCATAAGGTCTATCATCGAAGCCATGCACAAGCTCGGTATAATAAATTCCATGGGAATTACTGCTTCCTGACCATACACTAATCTAAAAGGTGTATGACCTGTCAACTTCTTGCATGTAGTTCTATAATACCATAGCACTGTAGGAATTCTTAAGTCCTAGTCATCCCGTCCTACATTACATACCTTTGTTAATGCATTCTCCAATATTTTATTGAAGGCCTCCATAGTTCCATTTGATTGCAGGTGATATGGAGTGCTATTTCAATGCTGAATATGGAACTCTTCTATCAATGTTTCAATTGTCTTGTTCATAAAGTGAGTCCCCTGATCGCTCATAAGTACTTTGGGACACCCAAATTTTGTAACTACATTCTTAAATAAGAACCACAAAATTTTCTTCGCGACAATATTTAACTGGTTCTGCTTCTACCCATCTTGTCAAGTAGTCTGTCATGGTAATTATGTACCTGGCTCCTGATCTCCTTGATGGTGGATTAATTGGTCCGAAAAAATCCACTACCCATTTGTCAAATGCCTACAAGGTGACTTGCAGATTCAAAGGTATCTCATCCATACATTACGACCTTCCTACTCTCTAACAAACATTGCATCTCTGACAATATTCCTTAGCGACCTTATGGAGGGTGGGATACCATATCCCTGCATGTAATTTCTTCTGCGTTGTTTACTTTCCTACATAATGACCTCTTGCAATTACATCATGCGCTTCTGCTAGGATCATTAGTCTTTTGTGTTATAATACACAACGTTGAAGTATTCCATCTATGCCTAACTTGTATAAGTTTTCTGTGATCAATTGATAATATGTTGATTTAACCTCTAATTGCTTCTTTTGTGCTACTATCATGTCATATGGAGCCACTCTTGTACTAAAAAATTGGACAATTTCTGTAAGGTGGTCTACCATTTGAACTGAAATAATTTCACATTCGATAGATTATTGTCTAGGTTCCCTGCGTCTTCCCCTATCAATATTCACAACAAATGGTATGGTCCTGCATTTAGTTTCCCTGGTTCACAATACATTCGAAATCATACTCCTGGAACAACAATAACCATATGTAGATTCTCCCCCCCAACACTAGCTTGTTCACTAGGTATCACAATGTAGAATGATCTGTATACATATTTAAATGGGACCCAAACAAATAGTGTATGAAGTTCTGCAAGGCATAAACCATTTCCAAGCCTTCCCTTTCTATTTTCATTGAATTCTTCTTAGCAATCGACAACTTCTTTCTAGAAAACGCATTTGGGTGGTTTAACTCTCCCTCTCTTGGATGGGATAATAGTGCATCGAGCACTATCGACGATGCATCCACATAAACATGAAATTATTTCTTCCAATATGAGAACACCATAATAGCCGCAGTTACTAACTTCTTCTTCAATACATCCAGACCCTTCTGACAATCTTTATTCCACTGAAACATAACTTATTTCTTTGATAAATTTTCCATTAGAGATGTAATTTGTGCATAGCCTTTAATGAATTTCCTATAATATCCTGTATAACCCAACGTTTTTCTCAATTTTCTTACTGATGTAGGCGGTGGAAAATTAACAATTACTGTTATCCTAGCAGGATAAACCAACATCCCTTGCTTGCATACCACATGACCTACCAATATCCAAAACGGTGCGCAGAAAATACACCTTCAAATTTGAGGATATCTAATATTGTCTACATTTATCAAGCATCAACCTCAGGGTTTCTATTTGATCCTTTAATAAGATAAACATAGTACAATCGTATAAGTACACTTCAATAAACCTATGAATAAATTCCTTAAAGGATGTGACAACTACTCTAGAAAACACTGTTGATACTAAGAGGGGGGTGAATTAGTATCAAGTACAATTTAAAACCTTTTTCAACTTATAATTAAACCATTCAATTATATTCAATGAGAAATGAACAATAGTATAAGAGTTACACCAATACACCACAATATACCATGCACAATATANGAGAAATAATCAATACTTTTTGTTCAAGGGAAGTAATGACTTCCAAAGGTAGCTACAGCTTCCAAATGTAAAGGGAGTGATAAAACTCCAAGAGGAAGATACAATCCTCCAATATCAAGAGAGATCTGAACTCTCTATCCTTGGCCCTTCCTTCCACCCAATAATATATGAGAGATAATAAAACTTTATTCAATTCTGGTCTGTTCAAAAGACCCGACTTGTACAGCATGCCCCGCGCTCAATATTTAACATCTGATTCTGAATCTCGCAAAAAAGAAACTACAGTCCGTACTCTTTCCAATGGAAGTGGTCCCACTGCATTTGGAGTCTTTATGAAGAAGTTATGACTGTTTTACCCGGAACACCTGTTTTTTGACTAGTTTCAGGACTGGTCACAAACCCTATATTCCACAG
>ML801577.1:67089-104952 GCA_009831015.1 Picea engelmannii
GGGATTTTGGTTGAGGTACATGTTGAGTACATGGTTGAGACAAGTAGTTGATGAGTTGGCACATACATGAGGTGTATAGTTGATGATGTTGGTACATATTGATGAGTTATAGTTGATGAGTAGTTGACACATGATTGGTACATTCTTGGTACATACTTGGTACATGGTTGGATGCACTTGTTTATGGTACAAGTTGATTACGGGTTATTTGGTATAGGTTGGTGCATGGTTGATGCACTTGTTTATGGTACAGGTTGATTACAGGTTGAGGTACAGGTTGATGCGTGGTTGATGCATGGTTCATATTTATTGGTACAGGTTTATAATGATATATCTCACATTGATAGGTTGACAGTGGTTCCATCATTCTACTTCTACTTCAGGGTGGTAGGACGGGGCAAGGATAGGTGGTTTTAGCCACCTTTCGGTTGTAGCCGAAGAACATAGGGGGTTGTAGCCTCCTTCTGGTTGTAGCCAGAGAATTGAGGAGTTGGAGCTTCCCTCAAGTTGTAGCCTAAGAAACTAGGGGGTTGGAGCCTCCTTCCAGTTGCAGCTGGAAAATAAAGGAAGTTGGTGCTTCCAATGAATGTAATTCTTCAAGACATATAAGAAAAATCATTCCATGGTTTTCTCCCGATTTGGGTTTGCACGTAAAACAATGGTGTACTGTGTATATGTATGTTTGTTCATTTGTTCATTGCTTATTTACTCTGCAGTTATTGGATGATAATGCTTCATTGATATAACACTTGGATTATATGGTTAAAAAGGATTAAATTTCTCTATTACTGATTCACCCCCCCTCTCAGTAATCCAACAATCTCATCATTCCAATAGTCACGAATATTCGTGAACTTAGGTTTCTCTTTAGTGCCAATATTCATTTTGCACACTCTTAATCACTTTGCATATGCATCATATTTGAGTTCTGGGCCTACTATGTCGCGCTCCCCTTCAGTCTCTAGTACTTTCACATTTCTTGGGTCTTCTTCTTCTTGATATTCTTCAATAACATTGTAACATTCTAGTTTTTCATGGACTTTCACATATCTTATGTGCACGCTACACTCATGTACTATTTCTATCTGATATTCTTCCATAAAAATATTACTTCTAATGAATTGTAAGATTGCATCTACTAAGGATGACTCAACTTCAAAAATAAATGTTACCTTAAAATTTAGGGTGAACTCCTCCCAATCCACTGGCCCTCTACACACTTCTTATTCTAGACACAAGTTCTTGGGAACCATCTCAAGTGTATGTATGAACCTGTGCATCCATTCTTTATTTGTCACATGTATCCAAGTTTTCATACATTGCACAACATGATCCCTCTGACTTCTCATTCCTGTAAACTTGCACATAGTTTCTTTTGTTCGAAATATAATCTGCATCAACCTTTTACAGTGCTGTCAATATCCTATTCCTTCCTTGTGTGTATCCCACCATCTCACTGGGGTTTCTCTTAGTGAAAAATATAATGCCAACACTCTTTTTTGTTCATGTATCTGCAACTCAAATTATTTTACAAAGGAACTTACATTAGTTAATCCATCAAACACGGGTGTATCATATACCTCTGTTCCGATCCAGTGTAAAGAATGAGTAATGCGAGCACATATTCTAGTCGATACTTCATGAAACATATGCTACCAATGTTCAAGTCCTTCCTTTGAGTCTAACTCACAAAATTTAATTCTTCTCCAGCTAAGTGTACCATGTGCAATAGGGTTGTCATACTCATCCTTTCCCATGGTCATATTATATAGGGTATCAATTTCTCTTCTTGCGAGTTCTACATATATTATTTCTTATGTGGGGTCTAACAATGTAGTGAAATTTAAGCATCCTCCAAAAATCATTTCTCTCTTCTTCAAGTTAATGATAATTTGGTTGTAAAAGGACCAATCCAACCCAAGCAATACTGGATATGACTGACTGTTATCCATGATCTCAATGACCTCAAAGTCGGTTACGTTGCACAATCCATCTATGTTAACAAGTACTCCTACTAGTCTCTCGATCAATATTATCTTATGTTGGTTTTCCAACCTTAACTGAACACTCGACCAAATTAAATTTAGTTTCCCCATCATTTCCCACATCTGTCATGACAAAACATTTACATCTCATCCAAAATCCAAAACGACATTATCCATGTCATATTCTCTTACTTGTGCACTCAATCTGAATTCTCTGTTTGTCCTCTTCTTGCACAATACTTGGTTCAATTCTCTTTGTGTCATAGGTACTTCTCTATCTTGGGTACATTGATTGATCATCCTACATAGTGTGTTCAATGTTGTTTCATACTCCATCAACCCTAAACAAATATTTATAAAATCTTTCAAAGTGTTTACCTTTTCGACTGGCCTTTTTGGAATGATGTGATCCTAAACTGATGACATATCATATACTGGTGGTGCATTTGACGTTGATGCTATCCATTCTGGTCCTAATATCTCCTTACTAGATTGCTGATATATCTCATTCTCTTTCTACAGATTAAATGTTGGCATAGGCTCAACTACTTTCCTTATCCATTGCTCAACCCCCTTTCCTTTCTCTGCCACATCCTCTCTAGTTCTCTTTCCTTAGTGCATAAAATTTTCTACTCTAGGATGATCGTCACGTTCCTAGAATATTATCTCTTATAGATTCTAATTCTGGTTCCCTCTTGTTTGCCATTTTGCTATCAGTTGAGGAAAATATTTTCTCGCATGGTCCAATTCTCTATATTTCGTGCACATCGTGCAATGATTCAGGAAGTATCTCTCTATATTTCCTAGTTGATTACATTTATAACAAATGATTGGTCCTCTACCTCCTCTACCAAATCCACCTCATCCTTGACCTTTGCAAAATCCTCCTCGTCCATCTTGGTTAAAGCCTCTCAGAGTATTGTACTTCAGAACTCCCCCATCCGCTGCAAAATTTTCTTCCTGGATTTTGTATGCGGCTTAAGTGCGTTCTCTCATTAAGTTGAATTCACGACAATATTTCTCATCATGTCCTACATATTTGCAAAAAATACAGAACAAATTCCTAGGCGTACTATGGGATTTTTGCAATAAGGGACAAACAATCAGATGATGTCCCCATTTCTTACATATTTCATAATACCTTATTCCTCCTGCATGTTGATGTTACGGTAGCTACGGGAGGTATTGAACCTCATGTGTAACCTATAACTATATTATAATGTTCCAGAAACTAGAGAAACCCTAAAAAAATGTGTATAAACCCTAGAATACATGTCAACTCAATAAAAAAAATTAATATTTAAGTATTATCCTCTAAAAGAATAAGTTGGCCTGGATAGGTGACAAAGAGCACTATAAATAAAGGGCGTTTGATCTCATTTGGTGATTCACTCACTCACAACTCACACAAGTCAAGTGGTGCACAATTTTGGAGAAGGAGTGCAGCTGCAACTACTGCAACTGGGTTTTTGGTCTTGGTTTATGGTTTGTGGACTCTCTGTTTTGTGCACTATTATTGGAGAGAGAGAGATACACTATCTCTTTTTTATCTCTTGGGTTTGGTATTGCTTCTGAGATTATTCTATCTGTCAAGGTTACGATGCTCGGGGGTGGTTGCGTGCTTATGGTTGGGTGACAATATTGAGATATGGTCTATGGTAACATGAGCACATCAAATATTTTAATAGGTTATGGGCCCACACTATATTTGGATAGTATAACCATTGGAAGGTATATTGGGAAGTTATTTGAAAAGCTCGTTGTAGCACCAAATTAAAGTTGCAGTTGTAGTCGAGTTTTTGCAGCGACAATAAAAACCCTAACCATTGTGTTTGGGAACTTCTGGTGAAGCGTTTGACCTAATTCATTGACATCCTAGTGTTCCCTATCCTAGCATACCTCTTGGTACCCTCAGCTATAAAAAATGTTAGTTTTGAATTTTTGCTCAAAGTCAAAGTCAAATGTTGACTTCTGGTCAAATTGATTTTATGGTCAAAGTTGAAATTTTAGAGTTTCTAGCTTGTTATAATCATTGAATCTTTTGATTCAGTTTCTAATCTCTAATTGTCAAGATAGTTTCTGGTTTCAGATTAGAAGACAAGCTAGATGATGCTACAAGATTTCAAAGGTATGCACTTGTATGTGCTATCCAAGTTATATCATCTAGCAAAACATGAGTGTGTTTGTAGGGAAAGTACTAGAAACCTTGTCCAAGCTGTAATCTTGGATTCAATGCATTCATAGGAACAAGCGCATCCTCCATAGCATTTGAGGCTTCAGGTTCCAGGTTTGATTAAATTGTTAAGCTTCCAATTTGCATATATCAAGGATGATAGTTGCTACATTACAAATTGTGAAAGCAATATTTAAAAGGTTCTATTATTGATAGGTGCAATGAATACTTGATTGCATATGAATACCATTGATATAAATGCTTATTGTACTTGTTTAGAAGATGAACTAACATCTCCTCTAGAAAGATATTTCTTGTTTTCTCTCAGGAAGGTCACCTTGGTCATACTATGATGATCACCATGAAATTGTTATTCATTCTTGTTACCATAGATATGTTATGAAAATTTTATTATACTGGAAATGTTTTTATTGTTCTTGTATCGAGAAGGTTATCTTACGATATTTCATGAAGGCTACCATGGAGATATATTTTTTTGTTACAAACATGTTACTATGAAAGAATGATTGATCACAACATTGGAAGAGTGTTGAAGAATGTTGTCTACTATTTTCCTTGTTATTGTTCTTGTTCCGGGAAGGTCATAGTTGATAGCTCTAGGAGGGAGATATAATGACAGTTGAAAGCATGGAGCATATGACTTCATCAATGGTGAAGCATATGGTCTCACCAAGTATCAATTATAAAGGAAGCGTGGAAAGAAAAAGGAGTTTTGGACATACTTCACTCAGATGCATGTCAACCCTCTCACTAAATGAGTATGTACAATATTTTTCATTTATTGATGAGTTCTCACAAAAAAATCACATTTGTTTCTGTTATAACCCTAAATTGCACCAGACATGCATACCTGGCTTCAGGACATCTTACTTGCTATCTTTGCCAAGCCATCATTGAACAACTCTTCTAAAAAACCATTTTTTTTTAAGGTGTATGCACCCTACACCACTTATGCCCACGTACACACGCTTGCTGCACCACTACAACCTGCGTACACCCATAAAAAGCATGAAAAATGAAAATTTCAAAGGGATACGGGTTTTCAAGATGTTACCTAACCATTTGACCGCCCATAGCCAGTCGCCCCAATCGTTACTATCTCTTTTGGCCTATAAAAGAAGGTGTTGGGGTCCCATTCCAAAGGAGAAGCACGAGAGCATAGAAACTCTGCCCATTTCATTATTCCCCCTTTGCCCCAATATTTTGCAACCACATTGTGAGTTTGAGCCAGAATTCCTTCTTCCTCCATTGAAAACCCTTGCAATTTCCCTAAAGAGAACTGAAGAGGAGAAGAATATGTGGAAGAAGTTAGTGCATGGTGAAGAGGATCCTAGGACCAAGTTCGAGGAGAATTTTCTTATCTCATATTGTAAACGAATTTTGTGATATTAATATAAAGAAATACATTTTCCGTCCCACTAAATGATGTCTTAAATCTTTATGATTTGTTTACATTTTTTGTTATGATGTATAACCCACTAATCCTTATATAGAATGCATGCTTGTAGTTTCTTGTTTGTCTTTTGGTGAATGCAGGTTGGACTTGGTAGGAGATCTGCAGTCGAGAAACAACTAAGCGCAAAGGGATAAACACTGGACACAGAGTTTAAGGTATGCCTACCAGATCCCTATACTTTGTCTTTTATGTATGATTGTGGGGTAAAGGCGGGATAGTTGTTAAAAGTAGGAGACTTTATACAGTTAGCTCTGCCTACACTTTAGAACCCCAATGTAGTCCGTAGGGGGGTTTTCCCGCTATAACATAATTGGCGACTGTACTAGGGAGACCTATAGGGTTTTTTGGGGATATTCTTTTTGGGTGTTTTGAATCAGTTTATTTACTGTTTTTTGAGTTTCTGTAAGCTTATGTGTCGTTAAGGGATTCTAGTCTTCCATACTAGTACTCCCTACCTGTGCTTGACTATTGGTTTTCATTTTTTTTGAGAAGTTACAGAGGTGTACGCGGCCTATAGTGGGCCTACATGCGTACATATGCGCCCTGCCTTTGGATAGCCCATGTACATACATAGGCTACTGAAGTGTCAGTAGCATGCTTGTGTTGAGATTTTTTTTTTTTAAAGAAGAGGTAGCCATCCTCTTCCCTGTCAGAAGTCACACTTCTCAGGGGTTTTCTTGATCTATCCCTGGTCTCTGTTATAGCAGTCTGTAGCCTAGGTTTGACCTCAACATAACTTTCTTTTTATCAAAGATTTGTTTTGTTTTCTTTATTAGAGTTTTTAGACAAGTTTGTGAGTCTGTTCTGATCTGCCTGTTTGGTATTGTCAGTGACTCCCTGCGATGGGCCAGAAGTCATTTCTTGGCCTTGACTTGTCGTCATTTTCCCCTTTTTTTCTTTAGAAGAAAAGAAAATAATTCATTTTCAAATTTCTTGTTTTGAAGCATAAAACAATATATATATATATATATATATATATATATATATATATTTATATATTTATATATATTTATTTCTTTGTTTGGTAAAAGTAGTTCAGGTTAGTTGCTTTATTTACCAAGGAAAAAGAAAGTTTTCTTAAGTTATTTACTTGAATACTTAGGACTTTAAGTAGCTCGTAGTCAAGTGAAATCTTGTTTTAAGTTTTTTCTTTTCAAAGATCTAAGAAAAGTAGTTACAAAAAGTTTGGTGAAAGAGTTTAATTTGGAAAATCTTTATTTGTGAAGAAGGAGTAGTTTGTTTCAATTTCATCTTATGCTCTTCTCTTTTGTCTCTTAAATAACATCATTGGTTTCACTTCTGTTCCCTTTGACTTAAGACATCCACTAAAATTAACACTTAATTAAAAGTTATTAGATTTTGTGTTTATAGGGTCCATCAATTTAGTCTAGGCTAGAGCCTTGATTTAGGATTGGAGAGGAAACTCTTCAAGGCTACAAAAAAAAACATAAGAGTCTGTGCTAGGTAGTGCTTGAAAGTCCAGTAACCATGAAAGTCTGTGCTAGGTAGTGCTTGAAAGTCCAGTTATCTAGGACCCACCTCTAACATAGGGGCTAAACATGAGGTTGTGTGCAGAAAGGTAGCGGAGATAACCCCCCCCAAAGTCATACCAAGCATAGTGGGGAACACATATAGAAGGCTTATCTTGGGATTCCGTTGAACAAATTTTCCACAGAGCTTCATGGGTCTTGAATCTGTTCGAGGTCCTCAGTCGTCTTCTAGAACACTTGCCTTTGATACCCTTCATAGGTTTTAGGCTTGATACCCTGCTCATTGCAGTCCACCTGACTGTCGACTGTACCTTCCTGTTGATTGTTCGCGCGCTGACAACCTAGATGCCTTTATCTTAGTGACTTACACAGGTGACTGCGGGGGTATATCACAGTACCTAGGACAAACATCGGGCCATGCTTTGCAGAGTATACCTAGAGGGTGCTTCCATATTCAAGTTGCACTTGTACTAGTAAGTTTCTCTAGTGTTGGTTGGTGTAACTGTTCTTCCAACTAGCTACTGATCTGCTTGTCTTATCTCATAGGAGAGTTTTCTAGTATGTGTTGGTATTCAACGTTAATAGAAATCCCTAGTGTTTCATTGATATTCTCACACCGGGAGGATTAGGAGTTCTGTCGATCGTAAAGGCTTCTTGGCCTACCACCGATTAATCAAGAGCCACCCCCGCCACCGCTAAGGTGAAGACTAGACCAACAAGGGTATTTTGAGGCAATCGGGCCACAAGGAACTGAGCCTGACCCATCTCCGAGAGGAGAACATTTGATTCCAGAGGAACCAACCATTTTTGACCTCGGAGTGGAAGCTCTTGGTCTGTATAACCCTCCAATCATTGATCTATCGACGCCCATCGTCGTACAGGTTAAACCTTACAAGCATCAGGTAGTGTCACAAGAAGTGATGGAGACAAATGCTGCTACTTTTTCAGGGAATCCTCACATTCCCTCTACAACTGTCACTATAGGGGGTTTTTCGCCTCTTAACCAACTGTCGCTAGTTTGGACCACTATGGTCTTGACCACCTCTACCTAGGGCAATGGTCTGATTCTGTGTATGGCGACGATCACTTCTCCTTTCACCCAGAGTGAGATAGGCCCTCCATTCTCATACAATATGCCTGGCTTCGATACAAACTCTATCCTTTCCTACTCCACTCTACAGACTTTAGGTCTAGGGGTAGGGATCTCAAATGCTCTTTTGGAAGGATCCATGGGGGGAACTTTAGCTCCTTGTAATGCTTTCCCTTACAAAGGGGGTCATATATGCCCTTCATTCCCTTTTCTTGACGGTGCTCACCACCACTCCGCCGGGCCGAACATAAACTATAGTTGATTTGGAGCAGGTAGTCAAGGAATTCCTTCTTATAGAATGTCGATAGGTTTGACACCATTCTCGTTGTTCAACACATTTGGTAACAACGCGTTCTCATTAGCTACCGTCTCGGCTAGGGGAAACCCTGGTTTTGGATCATAGAATCCTATGTAGGGTACTATTTCTACGCAGGGGGCAGACACTTCTCAAGGACCTTGGAATCCGTGGCAGGGATCAGTTCCCTCATTAGGGATGCCAACTGAGGGCAACCCTTTCCATAGCCAATGGAACCCCGAGAAAGGCTCAGGACCTATGCCCTTCAGATCGGCAAGGGGAAACCCTTTTGAGAATCCTTGGAGTACAATGCAAGCCCAACCCTCCACATCCTACTACGGAAGTCAGTCAATGACATCTCAATAAGCGCATAATCCATACGTTGGTCACGGCCATGGTTTTTACCAGAACCTTGGACAACAACCTCACTTTTCCTGTCAACCTGGTGCTAGCCAAACTCCAGGCTCCTTTTTCCTTGGTTATAATCGATAGCTCAAATTACCGTTTCTGGAAACTCTGCACTTGCCAGAATTGACAAGGTTATTAAACGACCCCATCTATCATGATCCGTGTTGGCCTCCTATGCCAACCAAGTTGCCTTCAGACATTCCAAAGTTTGAAGCTAAGCCTAATGAAGATCCAGGTGATAATGTGACTACCTTTCATTTATGGTGCTCATCCAACTCCTTGAGAGACGACTCCATCCAGTTGCATTTTTTTCAATGCACTCTCATCAAGAGTGCTGCGAAATGGTACATCGAGATTGACCACTCATGATACTCTACCTTTGGTGAATTAGAAATGGTTTTCTTAAACCATTTTCAATTACTTGTGAGATACGACATTGACACCGAATTGTTGGCCAACTTTGAGCAGACAAAGGCGGACCATATCTCATATCACATCCGAGAATGGAGATGCCGGAAGATTTTGATAAAAGTACCAGTCCCACCAAAATTCCTGCTTGAGTGGTTCCTTAAGTCTTTGGTACCACAGTTATCTAAAGACGTCAGAACGTCGGGGGTCTTTTAAGAAGAAAAAACAATAATGAGAGCTCAACAGCTAGAGCTGATTTACTCCCAGTCTGGTTTACTTTAAGAAGTTTTTCCAGATGCATCATGGTTGATACTTGACAAGAAAAAACAAATATCTGGACCACATGTTGATGGTATTGTTGGTTCAGCACAAACGAAGCCCACTGATCAGCTTTCGAATCAATTGAAAAAATTATCAATACAATAGACAACGGCCAACTAGACCACTGATTCAACTGCTCCCCCTACTCAAACGTTGGATGTACACAGTGTGCAATCGAGAAACCTGAAGGCCACCCAACAACATGATGGAAAGAAGAAACAATGAAATAAGGGTAAGGGGGATAAGAAACCTACCAACACTGTTGGTGGGGACAACACATAAAAGAAGAAGTTGAAATATCCATGTAATCTTTGCACGAAATACCATCTGACTCACCAGTGCCCTCAGCTTGCGGATTCCCAAAAATTATTGGTACAACAACAACCTGCCGTGTTAACAAACCCATTTCCAGATGGGAAAAATTTAACTCAAGCCTCTTCGAGCGCGGAAGGGGATAGTTAGGGACCCCCTTCATCTTCGAGTAATCCTTCATCCGTGAATGTGTACATGATGAAAGGTAGTGTTGATATAGAAACTAGGACACATGACTATGGAATTCCAAACACCTCCAAGAAGAGTAAAGAAGCCAAAAACCCACCTCTTCCTCTCCAGATTGAGAAGACATTGGGTGAAACAATGACACGCATCCCAAAATGTGTGTTCAAGAAAGATTCTCACAACCCAAACGCAAGGTCCACCCATAACTACTCTGCGGTGGAGGATTTGTCTCAAACCTCTTGTGCAATGTTTGCTTTGGAAGTCCTCAAGAGCTTCCCTTCCCAGAGAAAGGCTCTGTTAGCTGCCTTACGATCTGATGAGACTTGTAATCCAGGAATGATCATTCTTTATATGGTGGACCTAAAACCTCATCTCCCTTACCATGTGGTGTTTCAGATAGTAGTGTCTTACACCACAAAATTTTTTACTTGAAACATTTTCTGCATGGTGGTTGATGAGGGAGCCTCAACATGCATGATGTCTTTGGCATGTTGGAAGGCCATTGACCAACCCGTTTTGTCTCCATCACCTACTCTTCTTACTGCTTTCAACCATCACTCATTCCGACCACATGGAATCATCCCCCCTTTCCCCGTGCAGTTAGGGGGGAAGACCATGTGCGTCGAGGTTGAAGTGGTTGATGCGTCTCTCGACTACAATATCTTGTTAGGAAGGAGTTGGAACTATGATATGCAAGCAGTGGTCGAGAAAATTTTCCAGGTCATGTTGTTTCCACACGAGGGCCGGATCGTGTCCATTGATAAGTTATCCTTCTCCCGTCCTGACCCTTCATCGGGGGTATCCACGGTCCCAATGATTGATAATCCTTAGCCCGACATAGTCAACATAGGGGTTGGTTTGTGCCCACCTTTGATGGGTAATTTTGATTACCCACCTCCGACCGACAATGTCAAATACATATCAGTTGTCCCCGACCAACCTAGGGTTGAAATATTTCAAATCTTGTTGTTTCACATGACTTACTTTAACGATCCGTGGAATATTCCTTCCCCATCATCCACGATGGAAGGGACAGGGCACCATGGCATGGCCATGCCTTTGTCCACGACAGAAGTTGCTTACTCTATAGTCCAGCAAGCTTCTGTCGACCCCGATCTGACTCCCACACATGAGTTAGATCCGGTTCTCGAGAGAATTTGGGCTCAAGGTTCCTCGACGATATTGATTCTTTAGACTTAGTCTTTCCCTCATACGAGGTGATTATTGAGGCAATGACTAGTCTGAACATGCCTTGGGATGATCTCCATCACATATCTTGTTTCCTCCTAGAGTTAAGAAGAATTGAAGCAAGTGAATTCACTCTGACTATGACTGGAGATGGGGCTTGTCCTATCAATCCTTTGGCTATGCACGCTGTTTATGTTGAAGGAAATATGGAAACCATCGCTACAACGATACTTATTGATATCTCCAGAACCCCTGGCATCATGGAGAATGTCTTTGTCGGAGTGGACTGTTGCCCCGAGGAGATTCAAATCTACATAGATTTATTTAAAGAATTCTGCGATGAGTTTGCCTGGTCTTACGAGGATATTCCAGGCATAGATCCAATAATCATCGAACATGAAATCACGACATATCCTGATGCTAAGTCGGTCTGGCAAAATATTCATCCAGTTAATCCTAAGAAAGCAACAACTATTAAGACTAAAGTAGAGAAACTACTCAAAGTTGGTTTTGTCTACCCCTTCCAATTGACTCAATGGGTGTCAAATCTCGTGCCAGTCAACAAAAAACAGGGTACGATTCACGTATGTACGAAATTTCGTGATTTGAACAAGGCTTGTCCAAAGGATAATTTCCCCACGCCATTTATTGAATAGATAGTCAATGAATGCGCAAGTTGCGAGGCATTTTCTTTCATGGATGGTTTTTCAGGATACAATAAGATACATATCAAACCTGAAGACCAACACAAAACCGCTTTCATTTGTCTGTGGGGTACATTTACTTATCAGAAGATGCCTTTTGGTCTGAAAAATGCTAGAGCTACTTTTTAGCGGGCCATGTCTTTTTCTTTCCACGATCTCAAACACATAGTCGAGGCTTATCTTGATGATTTAGCATCACGATCTCGTAAGAGAGCTGATTATCCCATACACCTTCGACTCATCTTTGAGCGATGTCGCTACTACCGGATTTGCTTGAATCCAAACAAGTGCAGTTTTTGTGTAACATCAGTTTGTCTTCTAGGTTTCATAGTTTCGACAACATGGATCATGGTCGATCCTCTAAAGGTTGAGGCGATAGTTCAGTTGCCTCCCCCGTGCACAATCCATCAGCTTCAGAGTTTACATGGAAAAGCAAACTTTTTATGACGTTTCATCGCAAACTATGCCAAGATCACAAAGGGTTTCATGCGTTTACTAAATAAGGATGTTCCTTTTCATTGGGACGAAGCCACTCAACACTCTTTCAAAGCGTTGAAACACTCCCTCAGGTCTGCCCCTCTGCTTCGACCAACTAATTATAATAAAGATTTCTTATTGTACTTGGCTGCTACAAAGTCAACCATCGATATGGTCTTGGTTCAGGAGGATTATTTACTTGAAGAATACATGATTTATTACCTGAGCCGAGGTCTAGTTGGACCAGAACTCAATTATTCCCACGCTGAAAAAATTGCGTTGGCAGCAGTTCATGCTGTCCAATGGTTCCGTCATTACATCTTGTTTCGCAAGACCACCGTCATTGCCATTGTGAATCTATTTCAATATGTGTTGACATGATGGGTAATTGACGGAAATATTAGTAGATGGATATTTATCCTCTAGGAATTTGACTTGGATTTTGTTTCGGCGAAATGAAAAAAGTCATTGGTCTTCACGAAACGCATCTCGAAACTTTCGGTCAAATCAAGTGATGTTATACCTAAGGAGTTGCCTATTAAATGAGACATGTTTTTGATCGTGTCTTCGAACCTCTAGTATCTATCTCTAGACTTTGAAGTTCCCCACCTCTGTTTCTCATAATGAGCATCGTCGTATTCGCCATCAGGCCAAGAGCTATCTCATACTCGATGACGCTCTGTATCATCGATGTGTAGATTGCATCCTTTGTCGATGTCTCACACATGAAGAAGCGAAAATCATGCTTAATGATTGCCACACTTGAGCATGTGGCGGTCATCTATATAGGTTGGGAACAACCCAAAATATTCTACGAGCCGGTTAATTTTGGCCGACATTAATCAAAGATTGTGTTGAATCAGTCAAGAAGTGCCACCCATGTTAGGTCTTCTCTCGGAAGATGAGGGAACACCCGCTCCCATGTTTCTTGTCATCAAAGTTGGTCCCTTCACCAAGTGGGAGATTTATTACACTACATGCAACCCCCCTTCATCAAGGGGGCACCGTTATATCATCATAGCAGTAGACTACTTCACGAAGTGGGTCGAGGCTATGCCAACATTTAAAGATTATGGAAAGACAACAAATTTCTTTTTGTTTAACTAGATAATAGAAAGGTTCGACGTCCCAAGAGAGATTGTCACTGACCATGTCAGTCACTTTCAGAATAAAATGATGTCCAAGTTAACATCAAATCTTGGGTTGAGGCAAGAAAATTCGTCACCCTACTACCCACAAGCGAATGGTCAGGTGGAAGCTGTGAATAAGTTACTTAAGACTATTCTACAACAAATGATCAATTCGGCCGAGTCAAATTGGCATTTGATGTTGTACTCACCGTTATGGGCCTACCAAATGTCTGTTAATAATGAAACCAATTTCTCACCTTTTCAACTCGTTTATGGGCTGGAAGCAGTTTTTCCCATAGAGTGCCAGATATCGTCTCTAAAGTTGGCAGTACAATTATTTCCAGACACTTCACCACTTGAAGAGAGTTTATTATATCTTGAGCAGCTCAATGAGCACCGTTGGGATGCAGCCTTGGCTAATGAGGCCCACAAACAAAATTTCAAGTGTCAGTATGATTGGTTCGTTCGTCCTCAGATTTTATCTGAAGGCGACCTTGCCCTAGTCTATGACCAAGATAAGGATCCCCTGGGGCTAGGCAAGTTCAAACCCATGTGGTTCAGACCTTTCATCGTGAAGGAGGTTCTAAAGAATGGCGCTTATCATCTGGCCCTTATCATCTGGTGGACTTTGAGGGAAATGCTTTGGCGGAGCCTAGAAATGGGCTCTACCTCAAGAAGTATTACTCATAGGTGGGTCACCTTGGGTGACTTCTTGTACATATGTATAATTATTATACATTTTTCTCTTTTAGTTTTTGTCTGTTTGGTTTTATGTATGTGTCATTTTTTTGATGTCATCTTTTTCACTATGGCATATGTCAAGTGAATCAGAGGTGTTTTTTGGTTTTGCGGACAACGCTAGCCGACACAATCGGAGGCTTGCTTCCGCAGCTTGGGTGATTTTCATACCTCAGGGCTAGTTGCTCTCTTCAGGAAGTATCTATTTAGGTGACACCACAAACAATGTTGCCGAGTACAATGCAGTCTTAGATTTGCTTTGTGATGCTTTGTTGCATGGTATCTCTCACCTCCGGGCCTACTTAGATGCTCAACTGGTTATGTCCCAATTAAATGGGGTTTACCGCGTTTGCGATCCTACTCTACACCAACGGTTCCTTAGGGTACGTCTCTTAGAAAAAATATTTAATTACATTACGTATATCCATGTTCCTAGAAGATTGAATCAAATCACAGATACTCTAGTTAATCATGTATTAGATTGGCATATTGCACACATGTAAGAAAAAGCACACACACGCACATGTAAATACATTTGTAAATAAATGTAATCCATAAGACATAAAAAGTGTAAATATCCATATATATATCGAAAATATCAGAGTACATGGGTGGGCGTAAGTGCCTCAAAAATATGTCCAGTAAGATTCACGGGGCTTATGCCCTCAAAAATATACAAAAGGTTCCCTTAGCACGTGAGTAGTCTATCCTAGCTAAGGGCGGGGCCTATTGGCCCTGCCATAATGAACAACAAAATTTTCCAAATGCCGGAAGAGTTGGACCCAGGTCCGTGGTACCCCAACTACGTGAGGTTTCATCGCTGGTGGCAGATCCTCAATCTATGCCATAGGGACTGTGTGAGTGAGAATGGTAAGGTTCCGCTCCACCCATCTCAATACTCTCTCAGCCTCTCCGACTGGAGGCCCCCCTGCTGCTGCTGCTGGTCCGACTACTGCGACTAGTCCTGCCTTTGGTCGAGGACACCGCCTAGTCCTCAAGAAGTCTACTGGACACACTGGTCCCACATCTATACATAATAGATACATAAGTGTCAGATACTTTGGTATACAAAAAAAATTTGATATATATAAAAATAAATAAAAATTAAATAACTCTGAAAAACAAACTTACCCATCTCTCCTCGCTCCACTCCGGGAGGTACAGGCATGTCAGGATCTCTAGAAAAGTTGATCCTGACATAGGGTTAGTCCTCTATTGCCAAAATATGTCATTCCCACCAGTCAAAAAACTTATCATCGAAGGCCTCTACGGTCCTCCCTCCCCCCTGTCACGGCATCAACACCACCCATTTGCATAATGCTGGGAGAGAGGCCACATGCCCTCGTATCGTCTCTCACGGACTAAGACTAGGTACCCTCTCGAAGGAAAAGGAACACAGAACAATCCCGAATCCAAAGTTTTTGTTCTCCCGTATTTGACACTCTGTTAGCTGTCTCTTCATGCAATCTAGCATGGTTGTACTCCAGTCGAAAATCCATGCATTTAAGCACTGCACCGCACAATGCATGTGCGCCCGAGAGGCCTGATGTAAAGCCAGAGATCCAATGATCCACCCAATGAGTAACACTATCACTTTCAACAATAGATTGTTGATCTTGTTTATCGACACCTGAGAACCCACTTTCTCAGTACCAGCCTCACAATGGAGTCCAATCAACTCCTCCATTCTGTGAGGCCTGGGGGGAAAGGTACGTAAGTTGACTGGATCCCCTCTCTTCGAGAGACCAGTCAGGAAGTAAATATCTTTAGTCGTTGGAGTCAACGACTGCCCCTCAAGCATAAATTCCTTATCTTTAGGATGCCAGTAATCTATCAAAGCATTCGACAACCTGGTTTGTGCCCTCATAAATGGACAATGGAAGAATTTCAACAACCCACATTGTGCTAATACAACGATAGCAACAGGGTCTTGTGAGACCAAAAAATCAATCTCTTCATTCTCCTTCTCTCTCCAATGGACATACATCCTGCAAAATGACAAATTCATGGGGAGTTAACTCTTGCTTTTTATTTTTTTCCACATATTGGAGGGTGTACGTGGGTTGTGTTGGGCATAGTCGCGTATGCATGCGTGCAGTTTGTTTTCTTCATGCGGGTATATGTAGGCTGTCCCATTACTGCCCACATACACGTAGGGCCAACCTTTTTAAAGGTCAACACCCCCCCAGAAAACAAAGGAAATGCGAAAAGGAATAATAGAAATGCAGGAGGGGATAGTATGTACTGACTTGGTCCAAGCATAAGTTTGTTTCATCCACTGAAGCTCCCGGAATCAACTCTTTTGGAAAAGGGGTGTTTTTGAATTTTTTGTCAATTCTCAATTTACAATGGTGATAATGAGCTGCCAACTTCTATTTATAGACTTTTTGGCCCCTTTTTGTCATTTTTTGGCCCGTTTTGTCATTTTTTCTAGCCTGAAAATCGTTTATTGTGGTTCTCGAGTTTCTTTTGGGATGTTATGATACATTTTAATTTTGGTTCGGTGAACTTTTTTTAGAGTTGGGGATTTTTTAAGGTCCTTTGGTGAAAATTATTTTTTCCAACTTTGTGCATTTAAGATAGGATTCCACCTCCACTTTTTGCACCTCATTGTATTTTTCTCTTTTCCATAGGATCAATCCCATCGAATTGTGACACATAACCCTCACTCCTTCTCTAGAAGTGTCATAATTTAGTGGTAGAGCCTACCTTCACATGGATGCCCTAAGTAGATCCTGGTTGCAATTTGATGTCCATGTCGTCGCTAACGACTTTAGGCTCGGGAGTCCTTTTAGTCCTATCTTGATTACGAGTTCAATCCTTCACATGTCTGATATGTTATCACTCTTGGTTTCACCCTCGGGACTCCCAAAACAATGGGTTCTTTTAAGCCCTTTTCAGACCCTCTAAACATGAAAATATTGTCGAGCGATCTTGTTTCCCTTCATGCTCGCCAAACTAAAATTCGAAGGCACATCTGTCTGGCAGTAGTTTAACCGTTTTTTTGTCCAGATGGTCAAATGTACAAACAAAGGTATACTCTAGGGGCCTCGGTTCCCTAGAAGAGTATTCTCAGGTATAAATTTAACCCTTTTTCGGGCCTGAGGGACTAAATTTATGAAAAAGGAACCCCCACAGAGTCCATAGTTAATCTCTTTTCAGACTCCCTAAAATTGAAAAGATTTCCGAGTGGCCTTGTTTCTTCACACTCGTTAAATTGGTCACGAAGAACATGCCTTACAGAGTCCATAGTTAAGATTTTTTCATACTCCTTAAATATGAAAAAATTATCGAGTGATCTTGTCTTTGTCACACTCGTTAAAATGATTTTGAATAGACGTTTGTTTGGTGCTAGTTTACGCCTTTTTCAAACCGACTAGACTAGCTTCAAAAAAGGTACCCCAGTGGAGTCTCCTTTTACGCTTTTTCAGACTCTCTAAAAATGAAAAAACACTGAGCTTACCTTCTCTGGGCTCGTTAAAATTACATCGAAGGACGTTATCATTGTGTCTTCTTAATCACATTTTCATTCCTGCATCTTTGGCCTAATGTTGGCTCCATGTTGCTTTCAACTGAACCATATGAAGCATGCCTTATACGCAAGCCTTGTAGCACTTTTCCTCTGCATCTTGACACCTTGACCCATGGAGGATTTTTCCCAAGTGTCCTTTTCCTGCATATGTCCCCTTGCTTTGAGCATCAATGTGTTCCTTGTGCTTGGAACTAGTATGTATGCGACACTCATTCCTCCTTTGTAACGTATAATTATTTTATTCTTTTTCAAGCTTTCTAAAATTATTGAAAAAGACAAAAAAAATCAAATATACCCCAAAAAGAGGAAGGGAAAAGTCTTTTCTTTTTGTTGACAACACAATGAGTCGCCCTTGGACAAAGCACATCCTTCTATTTTTTCATCAATCTCTAGGATTCAGTATGACCTTAAGAATCTGTTCTTGCTACGTAGAGCTGTGTCCTCCTCAGTTTGGTTATCCTTCCAAATATATGGAGAGTTCACGTTGCCTCCTGCATCGTGAACTTATGTCAATGCCATGCTGCCTGAGTCTCATCATTTTTCATGCTTTTTTCCAAGGGAAGTTTTACTAAACTTGAGTCGGATTTTCTGTAGTTTGTCTCTTTTCCTCATGCCCGACCACCCCGAAAGTCCAATCAAGTCCTTGCTCAAAATAAATGAAGTACTCTGCCTGATCACTGAGATCTTCTTATCTTTTCCTGAAGATCCGTCAAAGACCTATGGGTAGTGAATTCGTACACTGATATTACACTCATACCCAATTTTTGAAGATTTTGAAGTTGTTTCTCGAGCTCTGAAGACCTCATCTCCATCCATCATGCATCATTGGCTTCTTGAAGATGGATACTATACATGTATATCTTTTGATTTTGAGATGCATATCCACTATGTACTGCTTGCGGATACACTTTATATAGTTATATGACATGGATCTGCAGTGCATTTGATTGACAACCATGATTTTATTTCATCTTGAGCATGGGTATGCCCGCCTCAATGAGACAAATGGTTATTTTGCAGATGGCACCTCCAAACTTTGGTCTCTGGGCTCACTCGCTTCGTACGTTGGTGAATATTTGTAATGTATTTCAGTCATCAGATGCTCTTTTGACCTCACACATTAAGGGGCATCTGTTATAACCCTAAATTTCACCAGACAGGCATACCTGGCATCAGGCCTTCTTACTTGCTATCTTTGCCAAGCCATCACTGAACAAATCTTCTAAAAAACCATTTTTTTTGAAGGTGTACGCACCCTGCACCACTACTGCCCACGTACACATGCTTGCTGCACCACTACAGCCCGCATACACTCAAAAAAAGCGCAGAAAATGAAAATTGCAAAGGGATATGGGTTTTCGGTCCATTACCTAACCATTTGATCACCCATAGCCCGTCACCCCAACCATTACTATCTCTTTTGGCCTATAAAAGAATGTTTTGGGGACCCATTCCAAAGGAGAAGCATGAGAGCATAGAAACTCTTCCCATTTTAGTATTCCCCCTTTGCCCCAATATTTTGCAACCACATTGTGAGTTTGAGCCAGAATTCCTTCTTCCTTTGTTGCAAACCCTTGCCATTTCCCTAGAGAGAACTGAAGAGGAGAAGAATATGTGGAAGAAGTTGGTGCATGGTGAAGAGTAGCCCATAACTGAGTTCAAGGAGCAATTTTTGTTCTCATATTGTAAATGACTTTTGTGATATTAATATAAAAAAATACTTTTTCCGTCCCGCCAAATGATGTCTTAAATATTTATGATTTGTTTACATTTTTTGTTATGATGTCTAACCCACTAATCCTTATATAAAATTCATGCTTGTAGTTTCTTGTTTGTCTTTTGGTGAATGTAGGTTGGCCTTGGGAGGATATCTGCAGTCGAGAAACAACTAAGCGCAAAGTGATCGACACTGGACATGGAGTTTAAGGTATGCCTACCAGATCCCTATACTTTGTCTTTTATGTATGATTGTGGGGTAATGGAAGGATAGTTGTTAAAAGTAGGAGAATTTAGACGATTAGCTCTACCTGCACTTTAGAACCTTGGTGTATTCCATAGGGGGGTTTTCCCGCTATAGCAGTTTCTTGGAAGCAAAAGGGGAAAACATTTAGTAAGTTTGAGAAATTCAAGCACTTGTGGAAATCTTATCTAAAAAGAAGTTAAAGATCTCGAGGTTTGATAATGGAGGAAAGTACACCTCAAATGATCTCAAGACATTCTGCAGAGATGACATAATTAGGAGGGATATCATCACTTCCTACAATCCTCAAAAAAATGGTGTGGATGAAAGAAATAATTGTTCAATTATGGAAGTAGTAAAAGCCATGATCCATGATCAAGAATTACCAATGCATCTATGGGATGAAGAATCTAGGACTGTGATGAGGTCCATGATAAAGATCATGTAGATCCCATGATTGCATATGTAGAGAGAGGTAATAATGTTGTATCAGACATGGTAGAACCACAAATATCTGAAGACCCACACCAAGATAAGACTAAGAAGGGAAGACCAACTTGGGCTCTTGAAATAATTCAAGATGCAGAGAAGTATGGTTCTCCAGATAGAAATTTTGGAGAAAGCAAGAAGTCAAAACAATATTCAAGTAACATAACCTTCCACCTTTGAGGAAGCAATCAAGAAGAAAGAATGTAAGGAGGATATGATATAAGAATATCAATCCATCATGAAAAATTATGTATGGTAAATTGTGCCTATATGAGTTTACATGATAAAGCATACAGTGAATGAAAGTATCGATAAATACAAGGAAATATTTGTGGCTAGAGGGTTCTCCTATTAGGAGGGAGAATAATATGGTAAGATAGTTTCTCCAGTCTCCAGATACACCTCTACTAGAGCCATCATATCTCTAGCAACATCCATGAGTTGGAGTTTATATTAGATGGATGTAAAGACCATCTTTCTCAATGGAGTAATTGAGGAAGAGGTATATATAGAGAAACCTCAAGGTTTTGAGGTACACCAGAGAGAAACCCATGTATTCAGACCTTGATGGAATCAAGCAAGCTCCAAGAGCTTGGTGCAAAGCCTCTCACTATTTAGTGTTAAGAAATAACTAGCCTCATAATTTGATATGAAGGATCTTGGTCTCATGACTAGAAGTATGGAAAAAGTGTGATGAAATATTCCTGGAGAAAGCGAAGTATGTTGTAAGGATCCTTAAGAAGTTTGGGATGATGGATTGAAAATCCATGGCAACTCCCATGGTGACAGATCTAAGGAAGTTGAGAGACTCTAATTCTGATCTAGTAGACTCATCCTTGTACCAAAAATTGATTGGTTGATTGATATCTTTGGTAAATACCAGGCCGAACATTTTCCTTGATGTGAACATGTTGAGCCAATTCCAGGTGGAACCCAAACATGAGCATTGTATAGCTGCAACGCATATCTTGAGATATCTTCGTGGGATATGCTACAACAATGATGTACAACTGCATCAATTTACTGATTCAAATTGGGCAGGGAGTGCAGATGACATAAATATTACTTCTGGTATGTGTTTCAATATGGGATATGCTATGATATCATGGGCTAGTAGGAAACAAAATTATGTTGCACTCGGCACTGCAGGAGCAAAGTATATTGAAGCTTGTGATGCTTGTACAAAAGAAATATGGCTTCGTAAGCTGGTTTCTAGACTATTTGATTAGGTGTTGGATTCGACCGTGATATATTGTGATAAATGGAGTTGTCTGAAGCTCTTAGAGAACTCATTGTTCCATGGAATATTGAAGAACATTGAGATTAAGTACTATAGTCCAGAGGGGAGACGTGGTTCTCCAATATATCTCCACTGATGAGTAGATTATAGATATTTTGACGAAGCCTTTGTCCAAGATAAAATTTTCATACTTGATAGACAAGATGGGGATCGTCGATATTTATCCCTTAGTTGAAAGGGAGGAGATGACTTCCTCGGTTGGGAGGGAGCACTGATATGTGGAATCATGGACTGTCAGTGAGCTGTGGATCTGTATCATGCTAGTACAACTTAAATATGATCATATAAATTAGATATGATGCTTACATAATGATAGATATGATCATGCTAGTACAAATCAGATATGATACATATGGTTGGAGTTGATGATAAAGTGGCCCGAGGAGCATCGTGCTAGTACAACTTAGAGGTGGACATACAACTTAGAGATGATGCTTGCATCATGCTAGTTATGTTCATGCTAGTACATCTTAGAGACGATGCTGGTGAGTCGCATCATGCTATATATGGCCATGTGAGTACAACTTATATATGGAATACAACTTAGATATGATGTATTGACATCATTCTAGATATGTCATGCTAGTATGACTTAGAGATGACCATACAACTTAGAGATGATGCATGGAGATCGTGTCATGTTGGATATGATCACGCGAGTACAAATTAGAGGTGGAATACAACTTAGATATGATGTATTGACATCATGCTATATATGTCATGCTAGTATGACTTAGAGATGATCATACAACTTAGATATGACACAGTGAGGAACTGATCTACTTCATGCATGTACAAATTTTTGGTGGCATACAACTTAGATATGATGCAATGGCATCATGCTAGTTATGTCATGCTAGTATGACTTAGAGATGATGTAGATGATACTCCAAATCACCCTAGTAAATCTTATATATGATGCATTCACATCATGCTATTACGACTTAGAGGTGATGCAACCAATGACATTGTTGATGTAGGATGATATCAGATGATATGATTTGATTGTTGTGGAGACTGTATGTCTCTGGATAGTAGCTATATGCTACTATGGTGAATGTGTTCCACTGGTAGTGAATGTGTGTCATTGGTTAGTAGTCATGTGCTACTAGGAGTGGTTGTGTACCAATGGGCAGTAGTTGTGTACTGCTATGGATAAACACAATTGTGTTCTATTGGATGGTATTGTAGCAGTTGTATGATACTATCTGATTTCCATGGAGACTACCACTAGTGTTGGAGATGATTTCCATCTAGATGGATAGTTAGTGTACTAGTGGATAGACATTCTCCAGGTGGAGAATGGTCCAAATAAAACAGTTTGTTGGTGGACAAACATTCTCCCCGTGGAGAGTGGTCCAAGATGATATATTGTTGATGTATCATGGACTAGTACTTTCCTAAGGCATAGATTGTGGCCCGATTAGGAAAATGGTTCAAGACCGATATTATCCTAAAGCACAGTTATTGGCCCAATCAGGTTGAATAGTCCACCCGCTAAGGATATGACATCCCAATTAGAGTGTTTGATACGGGACCGATATTTTCTAAGGCATATGGGTAGAGATTGATCTCTATGGTACATATGACCTGATTAGAAAATAGTCCAAGATTGGGATTCCTGTAGGAATGGTATCTGTAGCCCATGGCATGTATTTCAACATCTGGGAGGATTGACATTATTCTAGGACATAGGTCCATATTAGAAGAATGATCCTTGTAGCCCATTGCAGGGCTTTCAACATTTATTGGAACATCTATTCTTCTAAGACATATGTCCGGAATATAAGAATGGTCCTTGTATCACTCTGTTGAGTAAGTGACTTATTCAACATCATTCATGATTACTCAAATGGATTATGGCCTCGATATATGATGTAGTTGACGCTATCAAATGATACTGATAGTGGTGATGTTTCTCGTGAGTTAATCTATGTGATCATGAGATAACATGTGTGGCTATGATGATGCTATCGGTAGAATGGTCTGTTTGTTCTCAAGACCATTTCCATTAAATACCTCCCTATATAGGAGGGAGTGTTGATGTTACGGTAGTCATGGGATGTATTAACCTCCATGTGTAACTTCTGACTATATTAGAATGTTCCGGAAGCTAGAGAAACCCTAAAAAGATGTGTAGAATCCCTAGAAGACATGTCCTCTCAATAAAAGAAATTATATTTAAGTATTATCCTCTAAAAGAAGAAGTCAACATGGACAAGAGACTAAGAGCACTATAAATAGAGGGTGCTTGAGCACATTTGGTCATTCACTCACTCACAACTCACACAAGTTAAGTGGTGTGCAAGTTTGGCGAAGGAGTGCAATTGCAACTACTGCAACTGGGTTTTTGGTCTTGGTTTCTGGTTTGTGGACTCTCTGTTTGGTGCGCTATTCTTGGAGAGAGAGATATACACTATCTCTTGGTTATCTTTTGGTCTAGTACTTCTCCCAGAATTATTCTATCTATCAAGGTTACGATGCTCAGGGGTGGCTACATGCCTATGGTTGGGTGACAATATTGAGATATTGTCTATGGTAAAATGAGCACATCAAATATTTTAACACTGCCAAAGGGTTTGGTTCTCCTATAGCCATATACTGCAAAAATGTTGGGCATTCATCCTTATGATGGTCGTCTGTCTTACATGTATTACACCAAACTTGTTCATGCTTTTCCTTTTCCTTTGTTATCTCTGATAAATGAATCCTTAGCGCAACCAGCTAGGACTGAACTTGTGCCATTCATGTGCCATATCCTACATGAGATGCTTCTAACTTCATCACAATTTCTAATGCTTATGGATGCAATGTGACCTTCTACTATGTCAGAGGACAATGGATATGCGACAACATACCTGCAATAAACCATTCTCGATGTTGTTCATTGGGAATATGAAATGTTAATCTACCCATCACATATTTAAATCTCTGATAGTAGTCCCAAACATGCTCATTCTAGATTTTATTAATTTCTTTCAGCTCTGTGATATACTACGACTCGTATTTCGACTTCCAAAATTATTTTAATGAGGCTTGTGAAATCTATGCTAATTTCCTTGATTTTTTGGTCTGTGTAGTAGTCTGATACTTCATGTACCACAACAGTGGATGAAATCTGAACATTGTGGCTAACTATGAAATATTTGTTGCCTCATCCTAGACATTCTTCGTAGTCCATATTGTATCACATACAAATAAATGTTACTCTGGTTCCTCCAACCCTTCTCCCTGGAATTTAGGCATTCTCAACGTATGATCTATTCCTGCCATTGTATTCTGCGTAGCACTTACTTTCGGTGATGTTGAATGACTTTGGTTCACTGAGCTACTTCCACTATTGTGACTACTATTCTGAATTCCTCCACTAACTACAATTGTTCTCGACACAACTCTGGTTTCTGCTTCAAAACTAGATGACACACATATGGTCATGGGTTCGACACAGATTCTGATCTGAGATGGAATTCCTTCTTCTACTTGATTGTACTGAAGATCCTTTTATTTTTATTTCCTTTCTCTATATGGTGTGATCTGAAGCATTGTGCATGGTTCTCTTTTCTCAAATTCTCTGTGATGCTCTTCTCTCTCATCCACATTCTCCTTCTTACTATAGTTAAACCTTTTCCCATAGTGCAATACTCCAATCTCTCTATCTGAGTCAGTGTCTTCCTCTCTCAACATCCTTAGTCCATTCAATTCTCTTTCATCCTATCTTTCCACTCTTAGACCATCCTCTAGTCATCCCCCAGTCCCCTTATGTGCACAAAAGATCCTAGTAGCTGTCAGATTTAATCTTCATGAAATTTTTGTCGCACAATAACATTTTTATCCAAGTAGACAATGCACTCAAATATCTTCCGCACGGGTCCTTGAAAACCTCCCTCTTTGTGAAACTATAATATTGGGTAGAATTGTCAGTGTTTCATGGAAACCTGCATAAGAGATCTAGCTAAAGAAAGTACAAACAAAGTTTATCAAGAAAATAAGAGAGATTCAATATGGAAGAATGAGAAATATATTCACACTACTCCAATGAGCTGATGATTGATACATAGATCATGATCAATATGATACAATGAATGAGTGGAATACACTCATATATAGGGAAAAGCATTCCATAATTAAGAAAAGCAATCAAGCAGTTAGCTTTCCTTAGGAATGCATGCATACATAATAGTGATGGTAAAAATAGAAAGTCTAAAAATAGAATTAGTCAGTTAACTCCCAATGAACTAGTGTTACTCCCATTGAACTAGTGTGTCGAAAATATAAATTTCTCCAACACCCCCCCCTGAACATCACTATGGAGTAAAAATGAGTTCCGACTACTAGGCCATTTTAGGTACTCATGTAAAATGAAACTAATGAATACTGAATACAAGTGAGGAAAGAGGTAAAACCACATGGGAACAAACCCCCCCCTCAAAAGATAATGTATCAAAAGAAGAAAATAACAGTTGTTAGACAACTGTGTTCTTCACTGCAAGACGATCCTACAAAGTCTGAAACTTTTGCTCATTGAAAGTCTTCATGAAGATGTATAAATCTTTATGGATCTGATGAAGTCCTTTGGAAACCTATCGGGCCTTGTACTTCTTAATCCTGTGGATCCATCTGCACCTGAAAATATTCCTTTCTGGTGGACGTGGAACTAGATTCCAAGTCTATTTCTATAGGAGTGAGTCATACTCCTTCTACATGGCTGCTTTCCATAATGGATTTCCCACAACCCTATTGTAGTTCTATGGATCAATAGATTGAACCATATAGCAATGCATGAGCATCGTAGGTTCTAAAGATGAAAATACATGAGAAGGCTCCTCATGCTGAGATCGATTCCTCCTCGAATTCAATGGATTCCCTGCAAGGTTGTCTGCTGCCTGAAGTGTGGTATGTGCCTTCTTGGGCATCTTCTGAATCTTCGACGCTGGCTTCTTATCTGGATGTACTACTTGCTTATTTCCATGTACAAAATCTGAGTGTATGGAATCATCTCTGATGTCTGAAACTGATGGAAGAACAAGAGTATATGCATGTTTCACTGGAGGTGCATGCAAAGTACTCTCCTTATGTGTAAGTATAATAGAGGAGTCATCGTCAGAAAACTTAGTGAATTTATACAACCTTGACTTGTGATCCACCTCACTAATTGCAATGATGGAATTGTCATGCATGTCAATTACTGAAACTGAATTTGATGTAAATTCAACCTTTTTTCCTTTCTGAGTGATCTGATAAACTGAGAGAAGATCCATAGAAATCTTTGGAACATGTAAAACATTCTCAAAACTGCCATTATGGAGTTCCACTCTCCCTTCTCCTACTACTGCTACTGGAGTATCATCCCCCATGAGAATAGGGGGTCTTGAGCATGGAATCAAGGAAGAGAAAACTTCCTCTTTCGCTGCCATATGATGGGTTGCACTAGAATATATAATCCATGAATCAAATGAGGAATTAATTGCAACAAGAGCATGACGATTACCTTTATTAGGAGCAGGATCTTCTTCCTTCTGCTTCTTGACTCCCTCTGGAATGAAGTTTCCAAGGTTGTTCTACTGAAGTGCATGTGCCATAAGATCGATCTGTTTCTTCATGCATGTGGATTCTTCATGATTCAATTTATTGCAGTAAGTGCACTGCTTTCCCTTCTTCTTCTTCTTGGAATTTGAAGAGTCTTTGGAACCTGAAGAATCATTAAAGGATTTGGAATATCCCTCCTTCCTATTTTGTTTGAATGACCCTTTTCCATTCTGCATGGTGAGTGCATGTGCTTTGGGATCTTTCATTAGGCCCATATGTATGAGTTTTGTCTGCTCTTGTGTAAGAGACTCAATGAAATGATCCAACGTAGGCATTTTCCAATTTGTTCCAAAAAGACATCTGCCAGAATGGAAATTGGAGACATATACAATGTATTTTGGACCTAGCTTGGCCAGGATTGTTAGAATAAGTTGTTTCTCTTGTGTAGAATTTTCAATACCACATTCACCTAAGCTCAATAGAAAAGATTTAAATTTAGTAAAAAAATCTTGTATATTATCAAAACTTTTAGGGTCTAAGGTATTCAACTCTACCTCAAGCATATGACCTCGCATCTCATCCTACTTTCCAAAGAGTCCTTCGAAGGTGGTCTAGATATCGTTTGGAGTGTTTCATGCGGCAACATGAAACCACAAATCAATGGAGGTTAACTCAAGAAGTAGTCCTGTGGCCTC
This sequence comes from Picea engelmannii, assembly GCA_009831015.1. Taxonomy (NCBI): domain Eukaryota; kingdom Viridiplantae; phylum Streptophyta; class Pinopsida; order Pinales; family Pinaceae; genus Picea; species Picea engelmannii. The sequence goes on from ML801577.1 coordinate 94,974, forward strand.
ATCCTTACGATTCACCCATCTCATCTTCTCAATCGCTGATGTAGGTTCTGTTTCTGTCACCATCGTCAAATTATACAATCCTTTCCTTCTGAGTTAGAATTCTACCTTGGGCTTCCAATCAAAATAATTGTATGGTGTGAGGATTACCACCAAGTTTGGATGTATAATAGTTTTCATATCCGCCTCTCCCACTGATTCCAAGAACCCCTAAAAATTTACTCTCAATCTGCAAGTGAAAAATTAAGAAATTAAAAATTCATATCAGTTTTAGGAGATGATCTTGCGACTTACTTTCTGAGCAAATGGTGAGGAATCTCGCCAAACGGTTGAAAATCCACTTCCAAAATGGGCCGATTTACTTTCAACACAGACCGTTTCCTCAAAAACGTAATATTTTGGGAGGAATAATTGCTGAAAGTTACGACCACGGATTTAGCTCGCCGAAACCCCGATTTTCCTTATTCTTTGGCTTGTCTGGCTTGCTCCAAGCATCATAGCTCTAATACCATGTCAATGTTTCATGGAAACCTGCACAGGAGATCTAGCTAAAGCAAGTACAAACAAAGTTTATCAAGAAAATAAGAGAGATTCAATATGGAAGAATGAGAAAATATATTCACACTACTCCAATGAGCTGATGATTGATACATAGATCATGATCAATATGATACAATGAATGAGTGGAATACACTCATATATAGGGAAAATAATTCCATAATTAAGAAAAACAATCAAGCAGTTAGCTTTCCTTAGGATTGCATGCATGCATAATGGTGATGGTAAAAATAGAAAGTCTAAAAATAGAACTAGTCAGTTAACTCCCAATGAACTAGTGTTACTCCCACTGAACTAGTGTGTCGAAAATAGAAATTTATCCAACAACAATCTATTGCAAACTATGTAATGTAACCCTCCAAATATACTATTCAACCAAAAATCATCTGCGCGAAACTTTATTATGTATTGTATTCAACTATCTTATCAATTTAGGGGTCCATTTTCTCAGAGCTTCAACTCGATATCTTCCAAATTATCCACTAGCCTTTCCATCCATTCAATCAAAATTATCGGAAATTCACCAAAGGAAGTTTCATGAAGAACTGTGAATGCATACCTTTGCAACCATTGTTCGTCACTGAGCCGTGGGTTCCTATTATATTCTCTGGAAAATTCTCGTTGCTTCATTTCTGGCCATTTTTTGATCTCTTCCTTATTCGAATTCCAAAATATTACCCTTAATTAAAGATCCTGGTCCCAACAACAAAACCATTTGTTGTCACGTAATGGGAAGACCCATGGTTAATCATCAATATACCAAGAAAACTCTTAAACACCATCCCTTTCAACATCACTCGTAAGAAAGTGAAGTCTCACCCGAGGAATCTAGAGGGGATGTTGGAACCAAGGTTCTACAATGATAAGGGGAAGTGAGGCATTCAACATGTTCTTACTAACCATATACTCATGTGCACAATTTCCATTAGTTAACATTTATTCATCATGCGACATACCCTGTGTGCAACATTACTTTACTTGATATTCATTTATTCACCAGTTACTTCAGTGAAATACATTATAACATCATATATGAATAAAACATTCAGTGTACTTAAGAATTTATCAACATTCCACATTAGCAATAAACATCAAAACATGAAAAATCAACACATCACAACAAAAGAGTGTAACTTGGTTCACCCAACATGGGCTATGTTCACAACGAATGACTTCTTATATTATTCATTGATAATATTCTTACATCTGCGCACTATGATACAAAATATGCAACAATAAAATTACCCAAACCTACCTAGTCGTTCTGCTGTAGTGTGAGCCTCACCCCTTATTCTTACCTCAAAACTTCTTCCCATGCTCAACTCAACTTCCCCAAAAATCTCTAAGAACTTCTCATCTCTCCAACCCCCTATCTACCCCAACTCTTTACATATTTATACATAAAATTAGGGCAAATCCTGTTACAATGTAGACAAAATGTCCCAAAATCTCAATGGTTTATCACCATTTTCCACCGTTTGCGCCTCGCTCCCTCACGCTTCCTCCTTTCGTGCGCTTTGAATCATTAAATTCCACTTCCCGTCGTGCACTTTGGTCCATATTATAACTACCTTTTTTTCTTTAACTTATTTTGGTGTAGATCCCCAAAACTTATCCAAAATGATGTTATCACTGAAATTTCATCCGCAAATGGTTACAAAAATTCAGCATCTCCAAACACCTATTAGTTCATACATGGTACAAAAAATGCATTTACAAAGGGAACAAACTATACAATTGGTTATAAAATCAACATGTGATCAGAATGCAAAGGAAGCACGTGCACGTGTGCCAGTCAAAAACGTCGGAAAAACACACATGTACCCGATGCATGACTGTGGATGCAAAAAGCCGCACACACTTCATAATGACGCATTAATGATTCTGGTCGTCCTCTCACCCACTTCTAGTTCAGCTCCCAAGTCAATTTGACTCCCAAATCCAAGCTGAATCTGAGTGGGGGGCTGGTCAAAGACCCAAAGGTGCCCTAAAGGTGCCCTAAAGGGCCCCTTGTTCACACTAAAGACCAGTTGGATAATGCCTCAAAACTTTTCTATAAAAAGAGGCCATGGGTGCACTATATTTCCAAGAATCTATTTGTATTGTTATTCTACCTCTATTCTCCTGAAAAGAACCTCTTTCCTCATTGGAGCATATAAGCACCATTTCATTGGGCTATTCACATCACCTCTTGAGTGAATGAGCTTTGGATTTATTCACCATTTCCTTTTTGTTTGCTATTTGTAAGAAGAGCTCACTCATTGGGGGTTCAAGAGACCTCCCTTGGAGGAAGAGGGGACCCATAAGTTTCCCTTTCTCTTTGGTGTTTTCCCACTAATACAATCTATCCATTGGTGGCATGAATATCAATTTTTTTTTGTTCTATTTCCCTTATGCACTTTAGTTTAGTTTCTTTAATTGTTATTAGATTAGTTGTTTCTTTGTTTCTTGTGCTTGATGTTTCTAACTCTTGCACTCATTTCTGTCTTGTCTAGCTAACCCAACTGGACTTGTAAGTGTCCTTCTTTTGCTCATTTAGGTGACGAAAAGGATACAATAGATTGACGACTCCACTGGGGATAGGTATCAATTTCCTCCCCATTTGGGTTGTTTGAGCACTTCCTTTTGGTTTATTTAACTTGTAGGAACCATAACCGACCCAAGACTGCCTATAAAAAGTTAAATTTAGAGCTGAGCTAAGAGAATTTCATCCGAAATTTTCTTCCCGGGCGTGTAACAGAAAGTGCGCGGGTTTTTTAGCCCACAGGCGTGCCTTCCGAGCACGTGCACCAAGAGAACCTTGTTCCTCAGTGCCTTCTGTGCACCTATGCCAAAAGGTCATTTTCAATTTGCGCATTGGCATCACATGCACCTCTATCTACTCTGTGACCTGCACATCTGTCCAGAAATTCAAACATTGTAAGGGTTTTTGTGATATGTTGAAGGCCCATAGCCTTCTTAAGCTTTATTCTATGAAAATTGTACTATGCGCCACACTTAGATTCCCTTTCCACATGAAGGGTTAGTCAAAACATAGGCACTTAGGGGGTTACAATCCATATTTATCCTCTTTTTGCTTTCATTTTTCCACATGGATGGCTTGCTTTGATTAAAGTTAGGTTGGAATCATTCTATATCACATATATAACCACTTGCATTGGGGCCCAAAATTGAACTTCAATCATAGATTATGCTCTTCTCTCACACCATAGAGCGATCTTGATAATCACAAAAACGATTGAAGGAAGATTTCATCTCCCTTAAAGAAAAAATCTTTAGGAGAGGACAACAACCCCCTTTGGGACTCCTCTTAGTTTCTTTTCAAAAACATCTTAAACTTGTAAGGGCCCACACATGCCCACATGCTACAAAGATGGGATAGTGCGAAGCTACTTTCTTAGTTTACATCACCAGGGGACTTTAAATGTTATCGTAACGAGCCCATACATGCTCACATGTCCACAATCTAGGATAGTCTTTTAAATATTTCTTAGATTAAATCACATTAGGGAGTTTAAAGGATTGGTAAGGACCCACATGTCCACATGCTAGTTCTTTAGGGAATTTAAAATTATGCAAGGTTGTACCAATGGCATCTAGTAAATTAGGTAATCAAGACTTGTAAGGACCACACAAAGTCCACATGTTGTAAGGTGACACCTAACTTATTAAAAATTTGGCACACTTTCACTTGTTTACACACAAAGTCACTACTCACTCACATAGTTTCATCTAGAATCATGGAGGTTGAAGTAAGTTTCCTCCAAAGGGATTCCAAAATGCCCCACCATTTTTGACGAAGCTATCCACTACCACTTAATTTGAACGAGATTGGTCCACACTCCCAATATCACAAACAACCACATCTATTTTTTTTTCTAAAAACTCACTAAGTTTTCCTCCACAGGAGGTGCCAAAAGAATTTTTTTAGTCTAAGTAGGATCTTGGGGATAGGCATCCAAATAACTCCCTGTTATCTGGTTCTCACATCTTCAAACATTAGAATTTGTCAAATAGGGAACTTTAAATCCTCCAAGTCAAGTGTTCCTAACACCATAAGGTAGGGAGATACCTGTGAAGGGTCAAAGGCCAAGGTCCGGTTGTTTTGTGCGTTCCCCCTTGAGGCACCCACCTCTTGGATGGGATCCAGCCCGTGACCCAGTTTTGAGGCCAAAAATCTAAATGCAGCACTTTGAACGAGGTACCTAGTGACCAAATTTTAGGACATCTACCCACATGGAAATTGTGGGATGCAATTGCACCTTGATCGGATTTTGTGTGGCTATTGGAAAATATCGCCAGCTCTTTCGGGATATGCACCCTCTACCCCTCATTATAAATGATTACTTCATCCTTCACTAGTTCCTCTTCTGGTGGCTTCAGACCCCACTGTTGAGTACTATTGGATGGTCCAATGCTATTTGAGAGGAAGGACGTTACATCTTTTTAGGACACGATAATTTTCTTTCTTTGTTCTCCCACACGGACAAAATCCACTTATCCACATATATGCTTCTTTGTCAATTGATTTATGTATGATTCTCTTATGATTACAAAATGATTGTGATATTGTGAAGGTCCAAGTAATACAAAGTCTCTTGTTCATTTATTACTCTCATCACCAGTTGCACACATTCATTTTTCTAGTCAAACATCATAGGGGACCCACAGAACCCCCACCGTTCTAGATGCTTGAAATCTCCCTCCCATTCGAGGAGGAGTTACTAGTCTTTCCAACTCATCACTTCAACCCTCTTATACCCCCGTGAGTGATACTATCTTGAGATCAACTTTTCTTGGTTCCACTTTACTTGGGTCCACTTCCCAAGGTCAACCGTCAACTAGATTTCCTTTACAAGGAAGCGAGGGGCACACTTCTTCCCAAGGAGGAAGTACCACCCCACCTAACCCCCCTCACAGGTTAGGTACATAAACCACTCACACCATGGCTGGAACTAATCCTCCACTGCCACTCCAGATGCCATACTTTTCTTCCCTCAACATATCGCATTTGAGTAAGCTCACCAATGATCCTATATTTCATGAACTCACATGGCTTGCAATGCCTACCAAATTACCTTAAGACATTCCCAGGTTTGAAGGGAAGGTAGGATATGACCTTGCCAACCATGCCATGACCTTCCACCTATGGTGCTCTTCAAACAACATCATGGATGACTCCGTCCGGTTATGATTATTCAAACACACACTCACTGGCCCATCAGCCAAGTGGTATGTAGATGAAAAATCAGGGTCCCATGTGACATTTGAATCATAGGCCAAAGCATTTTTGACCTTCTTTCAACTACCAATCCACCATAACAATGGTCTCGAACTTCTCTCCGAGTTTAAACAAAACTCAACCACACATATTGTAGACCACATTCATGAATGGTGTCGATGGCATAGCTTATGCAAAACAGAAACCACCAAACAACAATGCCTTGATTGGTTTTTCAGGTCACTTGTCTCCCTCCTTGCCAAAGATGTGGCCTCCACCTTCCCCCAATTTGAAGAGGAATCCATTAGCAAGGATCAACAGTACGACCTCATTTACACGCAGTCGGGATACTTATACACAGTACTACCTGACATCCTAAGACTCGTACCATTCGACCAAGACAAACCTAGGATGTCTCACTCAACAAACGGATTGATTGGTACCAAAACACACTATAATCCATACATACAACCACCACCCATGTATGGTACACCCAAAAATCCACCAATATATGGTAAACTTCCTTATTACACCCTCCCCCTTACCCACAACCATACCCTATGGTACCCCCTCCACCCATGAGTGGACCCGCATCGACACCCATGATGCGTCCGTCTATACAACCAAGTTCTGGTACCCCCTCTACCTCAGTGTACACCCTAAGCACTAGTGAAAGCATCACACCTTCCTATGTACCATACAGATCATTGCCACAAAATAATCCATACTTTCCATTTTCTGGTCCCCCCCCAACCATGGCTCGACCACAAGGAAAACCACACGTTAGGGTTAACTTTGTTTAGCCCTCTCCCATCCAGTAGTTTCAAAATTTTGAACAACTGAATATGGAAAATCCATCCCATCAGTCGAATAATTCCAAAAAGAAAGGAAAAAACCGAAACAATACTAATCCTAGACCAGGAGGAAATAACCCCCATCAAAACCAACCTGTTGGGGGCAATCAGAATCAAGGGAAACAAAACCCCCAAGGAGGCAATAACAACAAATGACAAGGGAAGAATAACAACAACATCCAGACAAACTTCCCTTGTTCTCTTTGCGGTGAGTATGGCCATTATACTCACCATTGCCCCCAAATTGCTGACTTTAAATGGATGAAATAATCTGTGAACGAACCTCGTCCCCCAACACTGCCTGCCCCCCAATAGGCCCCACAACAGTATGTGCAACAACCACCCCCGAAGGTGTTGCAAAAACTGATTCCACACCAAGGTGTGATGAATATCCAACATGAGATGCACCTTGCCCCACCACAGATGGGACATTATCAAAACCCTGGCACCCCTGCAGATCGCGCTATCCTCCTCACTAGTGAAGAGGAAGTTATTCTACAAATGCGTAGTCGTCAATATGACGCACCCCCTGAATCTAATCCCACCACATCAGAAACAATTTTAGTTACAATGGGACCCCCTTTGATGATTCAACACCCTAACACTCAGACCCCCATTCATATTCCTCGTATCCCCTTACGACAGAATGTGAAAAAACCTCAGGCTAGGGCAACACAAAATTACTGTTTGGTCGATGACCTGGCACAATCCCCTACTGCCATGTCAGTCTTGGAAGTCCTCCAAACCTATCCCACTTAACGAAAGTCCTTACTCTCTGCCCTGGGAAGTTGATCCTGTTGATACGAGACTCATCACATTTGATCTAGATTGTGGAGAACCTTGTCTCCCCGCTTTGGTAGCTTTCCAGATACTCGTCAAAATTTGGAACATCACAATTCATCATTGCATAATCGATGAAGGTGCATCCACATGCATCATTTCCAAAAATGTATGGTAGAAACTCGGCTCTCCCGAGCTAATACCAGCCGCCATCACTATGAGATCTTACGATGGACGACCATCCTCTCCTGAAGGGCTCTTTCAAAATGTCCCGATCGAACTCAGGGGAAAAACCATCCTTATCGACATTGAAGTTATTGACGCCCCACTCGATTACAATATCTTGTTCGGATGTAGCTACATGTACTCTATGAAGGTCGTAGCCTCTTCTGTGTTCCGAACGATGATGTTCCCCCATAATGGGAATATCATCACCATCGATCAGGTTTCACATTACGAGCCTAACCCTTCCTCCAACATCAATAACATTTTACCTTTTGTCCACACTAATCCCGATGTCTACCCACTTGTGGAGATGGGCCCCGACATATTCAAAGATCCATTCTTGCTAGAGACATACCATGGAGAATTGCCTCTCATACATCCCTGAACACAATTCTGTGTCATCTCATCCAATGAAACTAAAACTGTAGATACCCTTCCTCCCACAGAGGCTTCTTTACTCTCTGACGCCCCACTAGTCTCAGAGCTCCTCCCTCACGAATCCCCTGAGAACTCTCCAACTCCACCTGTTCCTGATTTCACCCTCCCCCAGGGCCACATCCTGGTTTGGGAGACAGTCTCCCAAGACATTACTCAAATCAACTTCTTCTACCCCCCACTGGGCATACAAGATTTCTAGGTAGCTGCCACGCTTAATCTACCTAACATGGTGCTTGCCATCCCAATTTGGTATCTGCACCCACTTGAGATGGTTCCTCAACCATCCCTTCCTCCCCAAACTGAGGGAATCCCAATGCAGATACTAGTCCTCACTCCGACCACACCACCCTCACCCCCACTCGCTAGCACCACCACTACAGCTGGGGGCATAAGGAAGAAGAAATAGCCCACCACCCCAATCCCCTCACGAGTTCAACTTCCTCACGCACTATGAGAGAAATAAGGACACCCCACCAATCGATGTCCCTCTCTCCCTGAGTTATGAAATTTAATCTGACTTCCTCGAGCAACCACACTGCTCATCGCTCCACCCAATGCACCAAGTACTACCACCATGTCTCCAACCACCGGTACCAAAGGGTTGCAAACCAAATTCGCTTGTGCCATCTGTTCATAGTATGGCCATTACACCCACCATTTCCCTATGCTACCTCAATTTCGACAGACACTAACAACAGTACGCCAGAGCTTTCAGCAAGAGTCCCCCCCATCCACGTCATCAAGTAATCCTATCACAGACATCCACTATGCCATGAATTCAGTTAACGAATGAATGAGATGCCCTTGCTCTCTTTGTGAATCGCTGGATCATTTCACATACCAATGTCCTATGATCCTTGGATATGGTGTTGGTTGTGGAGCCTGATTATCTTCCTGATTCAGAGGTCCTTGCTTTCAGCCGTGTTTATACCCCATGAAGTATTTACACCCCAGAAGTATGTACACTCTTCCATGCGGGGGAGTGCAGAGGGGGGGTACCCCCTCTGTGGGGTCCAGGGGGGCTATCCCCCCGGCTGGGGGGTCTGGGGGCAAGCAGGTCCCCAACGGGGGTTCAGGGGTGAAGCCCCCGAAGCAAAAATTGCCTTGTAAAAGTATATTGTAATTTCATTGTAAATCTGGACCGTTCATTATAAGGTCACAGATCTAACAGTAGAGATTATGTTAGGATTTTTTTCCCTAGAAGGCAACCCTCTTTTATGAGGGAAATGTATTGCGGCTATGGATGATGGTGAATATTTTATTTTGAGAGAGGAGACTGTGAGAGAAAGAAGAGGAAGTTACAACGGGTTTTGCTGTAGGTTGTATCCCTTCATTTGTTGGATAATAATAAAGGAAGGACCTGGCAATTTCTCTGGTGGACGTAGCCCACACTAGGTGAAACACATAAATCTTTATCTCTCTTGTATTTTGCATATTCTATGTTTTGTTTCTGCATTTGTTTTATTTTATTGCTCTGTGGTCCTGTTTTTCTAACAACTGGTATCAAAGCATAAGGTAACTTGTAGGAAAAGAGGGTTCCTCGTTCGAGTGGGAGAAATGTCGGAAGATGGAAAGTTTAGGGTCGAGAAATTTAACGACTAAAACTACCAATTATGGAAGATGCAGATGGAAGACTATTTATATCAGAAGGATCTATTCCTACCATTGAGTGGAGTAGAAAAGAAGCCAGTGGCCATGAAGGATGAAGAATGGGAGATTCTTGATAGAAAGGCTCTAGGAACGATACGGCTAAGCCTGCCAGTGTCGGTGGCTTTCAATATTTCAAAAGAAAAGACAACGAAGGGTTTGATGGATGCGTTGGCCAAATTGTATGAAAAACCCTCGACGTCAAATAAGGTATTTCTAATGAAGAGATTATTTAATATGAAGATGTCAGAAGGTGGGT
>ML801577.1:108909-121140 GCA_009831015.1 Picea engelmannii
CTGGGCACGATCATTTGGACCATTGATACATGACAAGAGAATAAGTGAGGGCACGGACAAAACATATTCCTAGAAAACTTTGGATAAATGCTTTTTCATGGGGTTTCTCCAAACTTTTCAAGTAGACACCACCATGGGGCTCGACCAAACGATCTTCTAATCATATGAAACATGGTGCAATATTTACATCAAGCTGGTTTTATTAAAATGAAACAATAAAGAAACTATCCTATATTATACCCTAGCTTCCTATGACAATTAACCCATATTAGACTATTGGGTTAAGAATTTACTCTAACCTGGGGCTATCTGACTAAGATTAGACAGTCTGGCCAGATTTATTCACTAATCCAACCTAGACACTTTGGCTAAGATTAAACTGTTTAGCCAAATTCATTCACTACCCTATCAACATCAAATTTAAAAAGAACTTGGCCATGCTTGAAAGGTATGGACCAAGTTACTATTATTGCATGGGTCTTTTATTGAAACTCTTTTATGCCCTCTTTTTCTTTTCTTTTTTCTTTTTCTTTTTCTTTTCTTTTCTTTTTTCTATTTTCTTTTCTTTTTCTTTTCAAATTATTTGCAGAATGAAAAATCATTTGTCAACAAAAACACTAGAGACAGATAATATCTCAGTCACCAGTTGATCCTATAACTTATAGGATGATAACAACGGCTCCACCTGGGGATCGTACTTTCCCTGTGAAGTGCCAAGAATCCTATTTCCTGCCATTCTAAAAACTTCTGCCTAGTAGCCTTCGTTGATTTATTGACTTTATTCTCAAAAATTGAAAGAACCGCGGTCAACATCTTAGGGCCTTCTCTTCGGGCTTCAACCGACTGACTAATGTTCTTCACTCAGAAAATGCAGGTGAAAAATAAAAATAAAAAATGGTATGTACAATGGAGAGTGAAAAATCGAATCTCTACTGAGGGGGCACATAATGTTTCAGCATTCTGCCATTTACAGGTCCTCCTGGCATATTTGTCCCATCAACGTTGTTTAGCAATAAAACATTGTTTCCCTTGAAAGCTTGGATCATGTATGGTCCTCTCCACAGACTGTCAAATTTTCCATGCTTTCCCTTGTCTTCATTTCTGGCATCCCACCTCAGCACCAAATCTCCTTGCTCAAAATCATCTTCCTTGGTTCGTTTGTCAAATATCTTCTTGATGTTTTCTTGGATTACCTAAGTCTTGTTGAAAACTTCTTCCCTAGATTACTGTAAATGGATCATTTGGTTGATCCTTCTCTGTGAGTCATTTGGCTCGGCTTGTACATCTTGAAGCAACTTCATGACAGGGACTCCCAAAGAAGTGGGGAAAACTACCTCTGTGCCATAGACCAGCTAGTATGGTGACATACCGATTGACCTTTTGGTGGTCAGTATTTCAACCCACAATGCGAACACCAACTTGTTATGCCAAGATTCCTTGTTTTCCTGCAACATTTTCTTGATGATATTTACCAAGGTTTTGTTTGAATATTCTGCCATCCCATTCCCCTGAGGGTAGTAAGCTGTGGAATGCCCCAAACCAATGTGATATTGGTTGTAGAAATCTATGAGCTTCTTTGAATGAAAAGCAACTGCATTATCAGCTATAATCTTTCTAGGACATCCAAAGAGAGACAAGATATTATTTTCAAGGAATTTGATAATAACAGAGTCAGTGGCTTGCCTTCTTGGTACTGCTTCAATCCATTTGGTAAAATAATTGGTGGCAGTGAGAATCCACCTGTGCTGGCCTGAAGAAGGGGGGTGTATTTCTCCGATGAATTCCAGTCCCCATTGCTGGAAAGGGGCTTCAACTGAGATCGGTTTCAGGGGGAGAGGAAGGAGTTTCCTTTTACCTTCAAACAACTGACATTGATGACATGCAACCACTTTATGATGTACATCAGTGAACAGGGTAGGCCAATAGAAACCAGCTCTGAGTATTTTGTTGGCTGTGACCTTCCAATTTAGATGGCCACCACATTCTCCTGCATGAAAATCTTGTAACACTTTGTCAGCTTCATCTTTCAATAAAAAATTTAACAGAATGCCTCCAGGATCTTTCCAATACAAATTGCCTTCTAGAATACAAAATTTTAAGGATTTCAACTTTAAAAATCTAGCTTTAGTCTTAGTCAAACTAGGGGGAGCTTGTAAATTTTGCAAAACAAATATAAGGTCTGCGTAACATGGAGAGTTGAGAAATACCTCTCTCACACTTGGAGTCGCCATCTTTCCCTGTTCATCTGCTGCATCTAAAAAATTAATGTCAAGAGCATGAAAATTTGATTCAGCCATTAATTTTGCTAGGCCTTGACCCTTGATTAGTTTTGTAGGCTTAATCTCTATATCGTATTCTAAAATGATAGCAATGCATTTTCCCCTTCTCCCATCCGGGTTTTCCTGGGTCAAAATGTCTTTAACTACTGCATTCAGAACATATGCAATGGTATGAGAATGGAGAATGTAGACCCTAAAATCTTTTATAGCTTTCACCAAGGCAAAAGCTTGTTTCTCCATTATCTTGTAATTCAGAGCAGCGTCTCTTAATGCTTTACTAAAGAAAGCTATGGGTTGTTCATGCCCTTCACTGTTCTTTTGTAGTAATACCTCTGCTATAGTATGTTCGAAAGCGAAAGAAAAAAGATAGAAATCTTTGGTAAAATCAGGATTGATTAAGACAGGGGGCTCTGTGAGTGCTCATTTGACTTGTTCGAAAGACTGTCTGGACTCAGAGTCCCATTTTATTTTCACATCCTTTTTTAGCATATTTGTAATGTTTCTAAGGAGCTCGGCCAGATTGGGAATGAATCTTCGTAGAAAGTTTATTATTCCTATAAAAGACTGTAATTATTTGAGGTTTCTTGGGTGTTCTAATTTTTGTATGGCCTCGATTCTGCTGGGGTCAATTTTGATTCCGTCCTTGGAGATGATGTTCCCTAGAAGTTTGCCTTCCTCTAGTCCGAAAAGGTTTTTCTTAGGATTTAAAGAAATCCCAAACCTTCTACATTTCTCGAAGACTCGTCTGAGGTGTCGCAGGTGTTCATCATTAGATCGGGAAAACACAATTACATCATCTAAATAGATGACAATAAACTTACCTGATTCTTCCACGAAGGCGATATCCATCACCCTCTAGAATGTGGCTCCTGCGTTCATCAGACCAAAAGGCATTTTCACATACATGAAAGTGCCCCATGGTGTGGTGAAGGAGGTTTTGTCTTGGTCATCCGGGTGAACTAGGACCTGATTGTAACCTGAGAAACCGTCCAACAAAGATATTCGACTGGATCCGACTACCCTTTGAAGGATGTGATCCATTTTCGGCAAGGGGTAATTATCCTTTAGGGAGACCTTATTCAGATTTCGAAAATCTATGCAAAGTTTTATTTCCCCAGATTTCTTACGTGTAGGGACCAAATTAGAGACCCATTTGGAAAAACGCAACGGGACTATGATTTTGGCATCATACATTTTTTTTATTTCCTTTTCTATCAGGGGGAGAAACTTGGGATTTATCCTCCTAAGTTTCTGTCTGAATGGTTTTTGGTCTTCCTTTATTGGAATCCTGTGTTGTATGATGTTGGTAACATAAGCTTTCAAATCCTCATAACCCCAGGCAAAGACATCCGAATATTCTTTGAACAACTCAATGTATTTGAGTTTTTGCTCTGGGGGTAATGATTTAGATAGTTTGACTATCCTGGGTTTCTCTTCAGTCCCTATATTACAATCTTCTACCTCTTGTCCATTGGATTCGATTTTCGGTTTTTTGGATACATTGTTAAAATCAAACAAGTCCTCTAAAGGAACTAGACCCCTAGGAAAAACATTGCTTTTCAAATGTAAAACATCAGCCTCCATTTCATCATCGCCTAATTCTCCTGAATCTACGCTATTTACACTATCAATTTCAAAATCTGATCTATTTACATTCTCATATTCGTTCTCTAAATCTATATTTGTACATTCAAAATCATTTTTACACTGTAGAAAGTCTTTGATTTGATCATCATTACCAAACACTTTCCAGTACCTGATATTATCAGGAATGGTTGGTCTGCATTTCACCTCCACAATGTACGGGTGAGTCGGGCAGAAAGGAATCTTACATGTGGCTGTTGACGTAGCCAATCTGTCTGCAAGAATGTTTTGTCCCCTCGGCGTTACCTGCAAGTCAACTTCAGTGAAACATCTAAGGGCATCAAGAATAAAATTCCTATAACCTCTAAGACGTGGGTGTTTCACAGCGTACTCACCTTTGATTTGCTTGATTATCAACTCAGAATCACCTCTTACCATAATCTGTTTAGCACCAACTCTTTTCAAAAGATTTAGACCGAGCATCAAGGCTTCATACTTGACAATATTGTTAGTGCATTGGAAATTTAATTTGTAAGAATGGTTTTCTGAATATCTGTTTCTGTGATTATGCAGCCAAACTCCTGCTCTAGCTCCTTCTTTGCTCACTGCTCCATCAAAATCCATGCTCCATAAATCTGCCGGTAACTCTTCAGTTATCACATTTTTCATCCTTGCTACCTCAATGGTTTCTTGGCCATCATCTTGACTAGATGTATCTTTTTCCAGCTGAGTGTCTTTTTCTCCTGTGTCACCATCATTGTACAAGATAAAAGAATCTAGATCAGAATGCGCGGAGTAAAGAGGATAGTTGTGCGGTTTTCTTGGCTGCTGACCATGTACTTCATCAATGTTTCTCTGTATAGCCTTCTTTGTTGTCTAAAACCTGGGATAGTGGCATAAGACATATCTAGTTGCAGGGTTCCTCTCAACTTAGCCCCCCAAGACCGGGATAGAAACATTCCATACTTCGGAGGGATGTTTGCAACTACCACATCCATTACCATGCTCTTCGCAGGAATATGAACCAATGTGATGCATAGGTCCTTGATCAAACCAATACATATAACTTTATTGGAGTCGAATGAGTGTAAATCCTTGTAAGGTCTGGTGACCTCCAGTCCCAGTTTCTCCATTACTGCTTTAGGCATCAGATTGTGAGAAGCACCCGAATCTAGCATAACATTATGCAAGATCAGGTCATGTATGTTTAGACTGATGTAAAAAGGAGTGACATCACCAGTATCATCTCGACCATCTACTTCAGGTCTGAAAAGAAGTTTGGGTTGATCATCAGTAATGTTCACAGTGTCTGGATGATTTGCTGATCCAATGGTTAAGTCCTTCATGCATATGTCAGGTTCAATGGTCAGTGCTTTTATCACCTGTGAATGATAAACATTTTTGTTCATCAACTCAGAAAATGGGATGAGAATTTTTACTTTGGCCAATTCCCCCTCAAGGCTGAAGGGTGTAGGAGCTCTGCCTTGGCTCATCAATTCTAGTTTGTCTGCCACACTCTTCTGGCCGAAAGTACTGGGTGGAGTAGTAGGTGAAACCTCAGGCTGTGACGATCTTTTCAGAATAGTAAGGTTTTTATTCAGAGGAACTTCGACAGTACTATTTTCAGGAATATTCTCGGCAGATGGTTCAGAGGCCTTCTTGGTTTCGACTACCTTCTTTGTTTCAATCGTCTTTTTTGGGGAACTCCCTTCTATCTTTTTACTCCGTAGATTATACTGTCGGTGTACCTCCAAAATGGCATTTTTGAATGCTTGTTGTTATGCATCTTCGGCTTCTTCACTTACTTTTGTTTGATTGAGAAGAAAAAGTTCTTGCTCTTCTTGGGTAAGGAAAATAGCTTCATTATCGTGAATGCCCATAATATTTATGTGAGTATCCTCCAATTCCTCAATCACTTCCTCCCCTTCAGCAGCATAATTTTCTTGTAGGGGAGGTCTGATCTATTGATCTGGGCCTCTCTGCTCTCTTTGATTCCTAGGATCTCTCTGTCTGACTTGAGGAGGGTTTCTCCTGAAGTTAGGATTCCAAACCTGAGGAGCCGGTGGGTTTTCTCTTGGAGGATTTCCGTCTGACACAATAAGTCTTTCCATCATTCTTTCCATTGCTCTGGCCAAAGAATCCAATTTGGAATCTGAGGTTGACGTGGAAGGTTCTTCTTTAATTGCGACTCTCCTCTTTGACCTCTGACGTGCCCTTTTTGCCAATAAATTGGCCTCCACACTTATTGCACTTTTCTGCATGTCTTCCAGGGTGGTAGAATTTCTTTCCCTTAGTTGGTATGACATATCAGCGTCAAAGCCATCAGGGAATTTTATCAAGGCCAAACCCTGTGGAGGTTTGATTTCAGCTGGGATTGCGTTGTACAGGTTATTGAAACGAGTGCAGTAATCCTGCACTGTCTCACCTTGATTTCTTCTGATATTTTCGTATTCTGACAAAATTTGCAGAGGGTTATTCTTTACCTCCCATCTGTCTAGAAAACTTCTTTGGAATGCAGTAAGGTCAAGGACTGAGGCGGCATGCAACCCTTTGTACCATTTTTTAACATCACCTGTCAAAATTTGAGAAAACAATATCATTTGAACGTCAGCCTCATCAACTTCATGCAGATCATAGTAATCATTCATTTTATCTACATGTTGTTGTGCGCTCAAAGGTCCTGTTGCATCGAACTGTGGAAGTCTTGTTTGATAGTCTTGGGGCATGACATGTAGACGCGTAGCCAACACCAAGGGAGCATATCGAGCTTCCATGATGGGTGGAGGAGGTGGGATGACAACTTGGATGATTGGCGAGGTAACGACTGAAGACAAGGACAAGGAGGGACTGGATAGCACTGAGGGAGTGATTTGCGGTTTTGCAGTGGGAGACATAACTTCAGGGGTTTGGGGTTGTAAAATGGTTGGGTTGAAAATGATTACAGTCACAAAACTATCGGACCGTGTTCTAACCAAGCTTTGTTGTGAAAAGGTATCAAGGTCAGGGTTTTGAAAGGTAACAGGTTCCCCTGAAAAGGAAAGGGACTTATGCAAGGGAGTATGACTCACTGAGCCTTCAACTAAGGTCTTTTTCCTGAGTAACTATTCTGGGTTATTTGTCACTATCGCAGGTTCTGGGTCTGGATGAGATCAAGTATAAACTTTCTTAGGAGCCAGATTTCTTTTTGATTTTTTATATATATACTTTTTAGTTTTATGAGTCCATAAAAAATATGTACAAAGTTTAATCAACCTCTAAACATCACTTTCTTCTCAAATTTGTAATATTCCAGGAACAACTTTCTTTTTAGGGAAAAGAAAACGTGAAATTTTAAATTTTTAGTTCTTTCCCTAGTGGAGTCACCACTATGTTAGCACTTGGTAAATTTCCTAGAGGTTGACAATAGAAGAAATATACTAAGGTAACTTTATCCAACCACTTTTGAAGCTGGGATCTAGCCCTTCCAACTTTAGAGAGGGATCTCTCTATATGATTTAGTTATGTTTTCAATTTTAAATATTAGGCTAGGTAAAGAAATAAGTCGGTTTTGTTGTCAAAGTGTTTTTTCGAATTGGTTGAGACAGTCTACACATCCACTGGGCTATGGGGTCTGTGTTTTAATAAAATAATGAAATCCGAACCAGAAACGCAAAGGAAAACTTTCACAGGGCGAGATAATATAATCACTGGATTCTTTAATAGCATAAATGATGAATAGCAGAAAAGATGAGAAAGATAATTTCAACAAAGAAGCAATTAAGAATTTCTTTATTGAAAACACCAGAAGATAAAACACAAAAATCTTTCGAGTCAGAAACATGGTATACGAGATAAATCCTACAACATTCGTTACTCTTAAAGATTAGATTTCAGAAAATGGTATGGTAACAAAGCGAGAATAACATTCAACTTAGAGAGAAAAACATCACCAGTGAATACACACAAGAATCTTGTAAAAGTGACTCCTTTTATTAATGGAAGATCTCTTCAAAAAGATTACAGTCTGATAGCATCAGGGTGTGAAGATCAACAACCCTCAATACTTCGAAAGGTGAAGTATTTATAACTCAAATTACAAACGATCCTGTCATTAATGACCAGGACGTGCTAAATCTATTTTTAGCCTAACTAACTTAACAAATTTCCTAAATCTAGGAACTGCTTGATGACGTGGTGTAACTGCATGATGATTTCTGGGTGGGCCGTTGATGAAGCCTTTGGATGACCTCATCTGACTGGACAAATGACTAGACTGGGACAACTCATCTGCTAATCGATCAAATCACATAGTTCCTCCCATCTAAAATGACTGGGCACGTTGACTTTGAGCAGCCTTCGATACAATTTGTCCATCTCTGTGTACTTGGTGAATGTAGGCTTGGTGAGGAAGATGTATCGAATCTCGTGTTGGATGCTGATGTCCCACTGAAGGGCATCTAGAAATGCCTTACCAGTGATTCTCCCTTGAATCCCTGCAAAATTTGAACTTTCCTCAGACACATCAGCCAATCTCTTCTTGTAATCTGAGAGTGTCATCAATTTATCATTAATTACCTTCAGACCAGGTAGACCTTTCTTCTGGAGAGCCTCAATATTATTGAAGAATCTTTATACCCCCTGGTCCATGGCTTGAACCTTTTCTTCCAGCTGAAGCATTAGTCCTCTCTTGGTCAAAACTCTTTTGACCTCAAGGATGGTCTTTGATCTGTCTTCAATCTTCAACTCTTCCAGTTCTTCCCTGGTCTTAGAATTGAGGAACTTGATGATCTCGTTTGCCTGTGTTGGCATGTCTCCCAATTCCACTCTGATCTTCTCAATGGCCTGTTTGCTCCTCTGGACCAATTTGTTCTGCTCAAACATGATCTGGATCATGGGCCATATCTTGTTCATGGACTTAGTGATGTATGTCCATACACTCTCTTTCACCTCAGCCAAAGTCTTTCCTGCAACTGTTTGCTTCCGGAGTTGTTGTAGCTCCTGCTTGAGCTGCTCTGTCACCTGCTTGTCCTTGGAGAGGCTGGTCTGGAAGGAAGATTTGAGTTCTTGAAGGTTCTCAATCTCCTTTTTCAACCTGCTGAACTCTGTTTCCTGCAGGTTCATCTTTTCCATGGACTTAGCCAGGTCAGCTGTCTTCTCCTGGGATGTCAATGGAGTCACGGATGGGACTGTTGTTACTGATGCTGTGCTCACTCCTAAAATTGGAATAGCAATCAATGTAATGATTTCCATTGGCTTCAATTGTTCTTTCTCTTTTAGTAGTTTCTCCATCTCAACTTCCATTTCTTTGAGTTGTGCATTCTGCTCCATGAGCATCTTGAGCATTTCATCTTTCTCTCCTTCTTTCTCTGCTACCTCCTTCGCCTGCGAGTCCTCTGTGGGCGAGAGATTTAGTTGTTTCCTCAAGGAGGCTATGTCAGCATTCTTATTCTTGATAATTTCTTCAGTTGCTTTCACATTTGAAGGTTCGTAACCGATTTTGAGGACTAGCTCCTCCAAAGTCTTGATCTTATTGTCTTTTGCAAAGGATGAAATCTTCTCCAATTTGAGTTGTGTTTGAATATTGTTCAGGGACACCTGCAATTTTGACGCAGCAGTAGAAGCATGTGCCAACATGTAAAAAACCATTTCCCCTGTTTGCTTGTGCAGATCCATCTGATCGGCTGGATGCACGTCCTTCGTCTGGAACTCGAAGGTGGCCCTCTTGTAGTCAGTTATCACCTTTGGATTTGGTACTTGCACCTGGAGGAATTCCATATGCATTCTTCCCTTCTCGGTGTCAAATGCTGATAGCAGCCTATGTTGCGCAGTCGATGTCTGCTTCTAGAATTGGGCACAAGTACTGCTGGTCAGGGTCTGGTTCCTTTTCTTTATCAGCTCATATTTAAAAAAAATGCTCAGCTTGGGCCCTACCTTGCCTGGCTGAGTGTTCAATGGGGATTTTGTGGATTTCTTCAGAAATTTTGGGGTGATGACCTTATGGAGGCTCGAACCGAAGGGTGGAATACCAACTTTGGTCACTGTGGTAGATGTTTCTTCTTTTTCCCCAGTCGGGCTAGGAGCTGCAACAGTCTTAGGCCTCTTGCTATGTAGCTGGAATTCATCGGAAGATACTTCAGTGACAGGCGGAGACAAATCTTGCCTCAGCCTTTTCTCTTTTGGGACTTGTGGTGTGGTCGTTTGTGACACAGTGGTATGGGGATCCTGCTGTTCCACTTCAACCAATGTGTTAGGCTCCCACACTGTCTGATTTGCAAATTTTTCCACTTCAGGCCTAGCTTCATGAACATATGGGATGCTCTTGTTCTTCACCCTCATCTCTAAGATGATCCCATATGGATCATAATGCCATGGGAATCTCATGGAGAACTTCATATCCATCAACATTCTGTCAGCTTCTTCCCCAGCTCTACGATTGTTGCAGATGAAGGAGCCAATCTGCCCCTTGATTCTTAGCTGCTGCTTTTTCTTCAGCGACACAAAATGGATATCATCAGAATTTATAATCTGCCTGATATACTCCAAAGCAAAAATTATGACAGGCAAATACTTGGGCAGCTTATATGGTGCCAACTCGCACCCGTATACTCTGATCTCGGTGTACTCTTGATACAAGTACCAATCCCCGATATTTGTGTTGTCTGAGAGATGCAGGATCCTCTGAACTTCATCGTTTATCCGAGGCTCGGGCCTGCCACCTAGCATACTTACCACAGGGTGGTAGAATTGGTCTATGAACTCCTTGAAATTGAAATCAGTGGAGTTGTGCTTTAGCAAGGAGGTCCATGTTGTGACTTCCTGAGGTTTACCATCTCCATCCATCTTCTGCATGGAAACGCCAAATTTATCCGCTTGGAAGAAGACGAACAAGTATGCTAGTACCGATGAGTATATGAACATGCCTTCCGTGCCGAAATTCATGAACTGTTCATGAATATTGTCTACCAAGAATGTGTTGAAATCAAACTGGGTGGTGGTATTTTCGTCGGTAGAGAAGATGGATAGAAAACCCATAATGGGTTCATCTACCCACTGATCAGAATAGTATCCTAACAAAGCACAAAGGGATGATATGACCTAGTTTCCCTTAGTGGAGAACATGGAAGATAGATAAGGAGGATTGGTGGAGGGAAATTGATCAGATGGGGGAAGGAAAAGCTTGAATATTTGAGCTCTTTGGGGGAAGGTCATTTTCTAGTATAATTCCGTAAGAATTTCCAGATTGAAGGGAGACGCATAGTCGGCTCGGGGGATTTGCATCATCTGGTCTATGGATTTGGGCGTGATGAGGAACAGGATCTCTCCGGATGAGGAGATGACAGCTCTTTGTTCAAGAATATAGTGAGCTTGACACTTGAGAGTGAACTCGGGAAAATGGTGGATCTGAGGGAAGAGGTAGAGGGGTAAATTGGACTCCCAAAGTCCAATTTCATCACTCTAGTCCAGGAAAACTTCCCTGAGCCACGACTGGAGGTATGAGAAATCAAAATTGCATTTAGTATCTGTGATTAATCGGTCTTTGTCGACCAGTGGGATCCTGTCCAGGTCGACAGGAGGCAGGAGAAACAAATTCTCCTCTCCTTCTGCTTGTTTGGATTTTGGCACCATTTCTGCAAAAATACTTGCAATAAAACACAACGTTAGTGGGGGCGACTGACCGTGGATGAGGGATACTGACTGTAACAGAGGAGTAAATGGTGAATTTCTTTGGTGCGATGGGTGAATAGAGAAAGTGAGGGGAATAACGGTAGTTTTAATTAAACTGGGGTCGGTTGGGCGCGGGAGACAGGTCAGCTGGATAACGGATAGGTTATCCAGTAATAAATGGCCAGTGGATCATTTGAGGGTGAGATGGCGGGTTATGATGGCTGAGGGATATGGATGGGTGATGTGGCGACTATCGATTGGAGGTAAAAGTCATAGTAAGGGGCTTGCCATGAGCGAATGGGGGGGAAGGACTGACAACCATTATGGGACATGACCATTTCAGGAAAGGTGGAAGGTGACGTCCAGAGGTGACGGAGGTCTGTCAGATAGTAGAGGATGACGGGACTCGGGGCCATTAGATCGCTGCCACATATAACAAGGGACCCGCCAGAGGAAGAAAACCATTCTGAACCCCCCCCCCTCAGTTAAAAGAAGATCATCCGAGGGGGTCTGAAATCCATTTTGGGTCATTGATCTGCACGCCTGCTTATGATCCGCAGATATTTTCACGCTCTTTATCACTCATCCCCCCCCCCTTCCATTAAAGGCAGAATGGATGGGGTGGTCTGGAATCCAACGCTAACCATAGATTTGAGCACTCAATCCTGAGCCATCCAGATGCATGCAAGTATTATCATCGATTCCGGACCCCCCCCCCCCCCCC
>ML801577.1:123089-133782 GCA_009831015.1 Picea engelmannii
TTTCTCCATGGGGATTTGGAGGAAGAGATTTATATGCAGCAGCCACAGGGGTATGAGGTCAAAGGGAAGGAGAATTTGGTATGCAGGTTGAAGAAGAGCTTGTATGGCCTAAAGAAAGCTCCAAGGCAATGGTATTTGAATTTTGATAGGTTTATGACAGAACAAGGTTATAGTAAATGTCATTCTGATCACTGTGTTTATTTTAAAAAGCTATGAAAATGGAAGCTTTATTATCTTGCTATTGTATGTAGATGACATGCTTGTTGCAGGGACTAATATGCAGGATATAAATGTGCTTAAGAATAAATTAGCCAATTCATTTGCGATGAAGGATTTGGGTGTTGCAAAGAAAATCCTTGGCATGAGAATAACAAGAGAAAGGAAAAATCGCAAACTGACATTGTCTCATGGTGAGTACACAGAGAAGGTGTTGGAGAGGTTTAGAATGCAGAATGCAAAACCAGTTAGTACACCTTGGGCTAGCCATTTCAAATTAACTAAGGAAATGTGTCCCAAGACACAGGAGGAGATAGAATACATGTCCAGGGTCCCTTATTGATCAACAGTTGGCAGCTTGATGTATGAAATGGTTTGCACAAGACCAGATATTGCACATGCAGTGGGAGTTGTGAGCAGGTATATGAACAATCTAGGTAAAGAACATTGGGAGGCAGTAAAGTGGATTCTCAGGTATTTGAAAGGTACTACTACACATGCATTATGTTTTGGAGGTTCAAACACTTTTCTACAGGGATATGTTGATTCATATATGGCAGGTGATAAAGACAGCAGGAGGAGCACCACATGGTATATTTTTACTATAGGTGGAACAACAGTAAGTTGGATTTCGAAACTGCAAAAGGTTGTTGGAATTTCAACAACAGAGGTAGAGTATGTTGCTGCTACAGAGGCTAGTAAAGAAATGATTTGGTTACAAAGGTTTATGGATAAATTGGGAAAGAAGCGGGAGAACAACCGGTTGTACTGTGACAGTCAGAGTTCCATTCACCTTGCAAAGAACTCAGGCTTCCATTCAAAGACTAAGCATATATAGTTTAGGTACCAGTGATTACCCCTAGTCCATCCCCTGATGTTGGTCATATCCTATCTCCTGAGCCTGAGACACTCCCTACTCCTCCATGGTTCATGGATAGCCTATATGAGGATTTTCCCCCAATTCTCTAGTTCATTTCCCCATGGAAATTTTACGCTCGACTACCATTTTCAACCCACATTATCTCAATATTTGGTTTCTGTAAAGAAAACCATCACAACATCCTTGCACCTCCCCTACATATTCACCACCTGAATATAATAATACACTGACAACCACCAATGTTACTCCCTGAGATCCCTTATATTCTCGCCAGTTCCACTGTGATGAAGACATCCTCGAGGAATTAACTACCCCTGATTTTCCATGGGATCCACTCCATCACAGAGTGTTCTTTCTTTCACAGGAAGCCTTTACCCCTCCTAACCAAAAATCCATATACGCAATCGAAACCAAGTATTTTATCCCATTAGGGCATATAGACTGGTTCAATAATCCTATCCCTTCCCTTGATGCTTTTGAAGAAGGAAACATGGCCAACATTTCCCCCACCGTCAAAATCAATATTTC
The DNA here is from genome assembly GCA_009831015.1 of Picea engelmannii. Classification (NCBI taxonomy): domain Eukaryota; kingdom Viridiplantae; phylum Streptophyta; class Pinopsida; order Pinales; family Pinaceae; genus Picea; species Picea engelmannii. The sequence goes on from ML801577.1 coordinate 124,714, forward strand.
CATCAAACCTGGAATCATAGAGGAAATCACCATAGGCGCCGCATGCTCTCATGAATAAATAATAGCCTACAAGGCTCTCTTCCAGGAATATCGATACATTTTTGCTTGGTCATACATTGAGATGCCCGACCTCGATCCCTCTATTTTTGAACATCGTATAGACACATGGCTTGATATCACCCCTGTACGACAAAAGCAACACCCATTAAACCCATCCAAAGCAGTGGCCATCAAATCCAAGATTGACAAATTATGTTCCGCAGGGTTCATATATCCCATCGCATATACGTCATGGGTCTCCAACCCCATCCTTGTTAACAAAAAATAGGGCACTATTCGCGTCTGCATTAATTTTCGTGATCTTAATCATTCTTGTCCCAAAGACAATTTTTCAATGCCTTTTATCGACCAAATTATAAATGATTGTGCTGGCCATGAGGCTTTGTCCTTCATGGAAACTTTCTCTGGCTACAACCAAATCTAGATTCACCCAACCGATCAGTATAAAACTGCATTCACTACTCCCTAGGGTACTTTTTCATATCATGTCATGCCTTTCAGCCTTAAGAATGATGGTGCGACATTCCAACGGGCCAAGACATACATTTTTCATGATCTGTCTCACATCATCCTCCCCTACTTAGACAATCTCACCGCTCGATCCAAGAAACACACTCAACATGTATATGACTTATGCGCTGTCTTTCACAGGTTTTGTCGGTATAATATATGCTTGAACCCCCTCAAGTGTGTATTTTGTGTCATCACCAGACACCTCCTTGGGTTCATCATTTCCCAATATGACATCACCGTGGACCCCCTCAAGGTCCAATCCATCACCAAAATTCCACCACCTCAGAATTTATGCCAACTCCAAAGCCTACAAGGAAAATCTAACTTTCTATGCTGCTTTGTCCCCAATTACTCCACTCATGCACACGGTTTCCTTCTCTTATTGCATCACGATATCCCATTCCAATGGGATGAACATGCCCAAACAAATTTTGATGATTTAAAAGAGACACTCTCCAATGCCCCCTTGATTAGTCCACCCAACTATAATTGCGATTATATCCTCTACTTATCGGCCTTAGTCGTCTCAGTGGCAAGAGTTCTCATCCAATTAAGGGATGATGGCCATGAGCATGTCATTTACTATATTAGTAAAAATCTTTCAGGCCCACCCTTGAAGTACAATCACGAAGAGAAACTTTCCCTTTTAGTTGTCTTCGCAGTCCAGAAATTGCGCCATTACATCCTGCTTCGCACTACCAAGGTCATAGAAGATTCCAACCCCATGCAATACTTGATCAGTCGTCGTTAAATTAATGGTAAATTTTCCCAATGGATCGTCATCCTTTAGGAGTACGATCTCGAATTTTCAACACCCAAGACCAAGAAATCACTCATCCTCACCGAACTCATTATGGCCTTTCCCTCAGAGACTACCCGTTCACCCGTCAATACAAACTTCCTTGACGAACACCTCTTATACATCCCATCGGATGATCCCTGGTACGACGAACTCCTTGTCTACCTCCGAACACAGAAGTTTGGACCTCACCTCTCCAGAGACGATCGTCGGCATATTCACCATCAACCCCCTTGATATCTCCTTATTCGTGACATCTTCTATCGACGAGGGGTTGAAACCATCCTTCATTGATGTTTGACCATCGACGAAGCTGACAGAGTTCTCAATGATTTCCATTGTTAGTCCCTAAAGTTGAACTTGACTGTGAGAGGGAAAGCTAGGGCATCATCAGTTTATTGTAAAGTGTTTAGAAAGTTTTTGTAATTTGGTTTTTTGAATAAGGTGGTTGAAAACTCGCTCAAGGTTATAACATAACATGAAAATCAAGATCAGAACATAGCATATCCCATTGACTAAATAAAAGGTAGAGACATAGATGGATTAAACCAATAAGAAAAAGTGAATATGAAGCCTTCAATTTTTCAACTTCACATAAATTCTTGTCTCAGAATATCATAAAGAAACAAGACCATCAACTTGATATCAAAACTTGAAAATAATTTCCACAGTAAATTTTTCACTGTATTAATTAACAATTGAGAAACAAAAGCATTGGAATCTGAATAATGAACTCAAGCATGAAGAAAGAAAAACAGAGTAGAAAAGAGTGTCTAACCATCCATATGCCTTTGCTATTAAGTGTCAAATATAACATAAATGCCTTTACAAGGATTTTCACAAAAAGTCCTCTGGATCTCCAATTTTTCGACCTAAACACAGTCTTTCCTCTGCCTATTTAAACTATCCATAAAACCTCTAGATCCTATCATCTAGTGTACCTTTAATGACTAGATTCGAATAGTATCTATATACTATGGAAGTTAACTCAAAAAGAGATTTTACAATCCAAAAATAGATCATTGCTCAACAACTTGATATTGTATGATCTTGCCAGCATTACATTTGATTCTACAAAACAAGGATTAGTTTGATTTAGTCATACAGTTCGAGGTCTTTGCATCTCACATGCCAAAAATGAGTAGACACTACCATATTTCCCAAAAAAAATTAAAATTATGATTGTAGCAATCTTCATGAAACCTTTAGGATATAATCACAACAGTATCTTTAGCATTTTTCTGTTTGAGCTTTATGGTAAGCATGACATTGTGCCAATGGAGTTTGAAGTTTATTTCTCTGAGTTCTTTGAGCAATGCCCTTTGCTCTTTTCTTCTTATTTTTTAAACCTTGAATCCTTTCTTGCTGACGAGCATTCCATTTTTCTATTTGTGCCTTTTCTTTCTTCAACTGTCCCACTGTTTTATGGAATTCCTTGATCCTTTCTTTATCAGTTCTGATTTTAACCCTGAATCCTGAGCACTCTTCAAAAGGTGCAGGCTCATTCATATTTAAGGCAACTTTGGGTTCTTTCACTTTAACTTGGTATTTAGAAACCAATCCCAAGCTATGTTCTTCATCAAAACTTGTTGAATCCATGGCTTCAGGCACATCTGATATGTGATTTGAGTCTACAAGGTAATCCTTTTTATTCTCAGGAATCTCACTGATACCTTTAGCAATTTATTTAGCTTTTCCTAATCTGGTTGTAGCTCTCATTAGAGGTCATGTAGATGGTGAAACCATTTGTTTACTAGTTTCTTAAGCAATGGAGTTCTTTTTTCTTTTTTTTCTTGGTACCTGCTTCAGCATCTTCAGAGTGATCTTCTATAACTATGACGTTTTCTTCTTTGATTGATGGATTATACATGGATTTTGACTTCAATCTACACTTTTTGGTAACCCTAGTAGAGTTCCTTCTAGGTTTTTGAGATGCAGACACACCTTTATCCTTTGTCCTTTTGACTACAACGCCCCTTTTACTGGTTGATGGTGATTCATGCTTGAATGTAGTTTGAGTATTAAAATCTTCATCTAAATCTTCTTCCCCTTTAACATCTTCCTCAAAAAACATTTTGATTTATGGATCCAACTTAGGTCTTTTACCTCTGCTATTCCTCGTCACCCTAATATCAGGAATTTCTTCTTTAAGAGGGGTTTCATCAATTGAAATATTTTGTTTCTGTGTAACAATATTTTTTCCTTTGCCTTTCTTCTATTTATTGGACTGTGTGTTAGGGTTTAAAGATTGCATGAGCCATCTCCAGGGCTTCTGTAATTCTCTCAAAGAAGACATAACTAAAGTCTTAATTAAGACTTGATGAAATAGACTACTCTTTGCATTGGTGGAGAGTGACTGCACTCTCTTTGACATATTTGTCCAGCTTTTGAGTAGAAAATAAGGCATATTTAAGGGATAATCGCCATTTAGATGCATTAATATTCTAATGTGGTAGATATAGACCAGTGAAAATCTACCTTCGCAGGTGATATACCTGTGGATAATGATAAGAGAATTTTGCCATTCAGGTTTAATCCAGCTACGAGGAACTCCCCTTCTCCAATTCAGATTTTGCTTATTTGGAAGTAGAAATTGATTGACAAACTCTGTAACCACATGCTCTTTCTTCCACCATCTTTCTCCTCCAACCACCAATATACAAGCTTTATCAATTGTTTGTTTTGTCACCAACATCAACATCTTCTCGATCTCCACCTCATGACCATCAAAGTTTAGTGAAAACTCCATGGAGACCTGCTCATCGTAACCTTGAAAAGTGGCAAGGAATTCAAACCACCTAGCATCTCTGAACCTTTGAGCCATATGAGGATAAGCTTCGAGGAGTTCAGCACCCTCGAGTTCTAATATGACTACCTGCCCGCTCCTCTTAGGTGCCATCAAAACACAATGCTATAACTAGCATGATTCAGATTCTGAATTTGCCACCTGCAATCTGTTATTATATAACTGTTCTTCTGAGCAAATACCTGCACCTAAAATTCAGCAAAATCAGACATAGAATGACAGGTTCAATATAATGATTGTTGAGAATTGGACGATTTGAAATGAGTCCTTTGTAGGTATAGATCAATCCGATCATGTAACGGTTTGAATCACAAAATGATTCCAAAGCTATTGTGGGACACATGTGAACTCTCAAACCACGATCTGTGTCATCATAACGAAATCTGGGTGACGGGCGCATACCAAGGCATGATTATCTTTGCTCTATGGGAATAAGGCTATTCCTGTAGTGCTATTAATGACTTAGCATAATTTGAATTTGTAAAGTTCAAACAAGCATATAAAGTGACACATCATTTAAAACCATGTCTTACAAGTCCAAACTTAAATAAATTATTCAAAAATTGAAATGCAAACCATAAGACACTAAAAAAAATGATCAAAATCAACTGGAAGTAGATAATGAAGTGCAGGTAGGAAGGGTTTGGGATTAAGGTTTCTCACAAAATCAAAAGCAAAAATTAGAGACTAACACTGGCTCCTTCTGAGGATGGAGTTTTGATAATAAACTCCAAGAACTGCAGACCAATGCCTTTTCCTTTATCTCCGATCCACTGATATCCCTGCATATGTCAGTCTTTTATTCTCAGCATAACTATAAAAACAAGTCCATTGGGTATATGGAGTATTTATTGAAAAGAAAACCTACCGTACTAACTGAAAACTTGATGAGTCATTAGAGAAAATAATGCTTCAAGAACCTCCCATTCACTGGGCCCCCAAAAGTTTTTGTGTTGGCTAAATTATGTAGGATAAAAGTGTTATTGTTCATTACCTTGGCTATTCTGAAAGGACCATACCATAGGTTATCGAACTTACCATGTTTTTATTTATCCTCTCTCCTGGAGTCCCATCTTAACACCAAATCTCCCTCATTGAAAATATCTTTCTTAGTTTCCTTATTGAATGTAGCCTTGACTTTGCTCTGGTGAGCAGTAGCTTTCTGATTCACCTGTTCTCTGACCTGCTGAACTTCAATCATCTGAAAAATTCTCCTTTGGATATCATTGGGTTCTTCTAGCTCTTCTTGTAGAAAATTTAAAACTGGCAGGCCCAATTGAGTTGGAAGAATAACTTCTATCCCATATACCATATGGAAAGGAGATGTCCCAATAGACTTCTTGTTGCTGATACGATCGGCCCAAAGGGAAAACTTTAACTTGGAATCCCATGATTTTTTATTTTCTGCCAATAGTTTTTTGATAATTCTTATCAGAGTCTTATTGGAAGATTCTGCCAATCCGTTCCCTTGGAGGTAGTAGGGAGTAGAATGACCCAATTTGATACTATACTTATTGTAGAATTCAATCATGGAATTCGATTTAAAATCTTGTGCATTATTAGTGACCAATTTTTTAGGACAGCCAAACTTGGAAAAAATATATCCTTCTAGAAATTCCATGATTACCTTGTCTGTTGTATTCTGAGTCGGGATTGCTTCAATCCACTTCGTAAAATAATCCATGGCTCTAAGAATCCATCTATGTTTTCTTGAAGATGACAGATTAATCTCTCCGATGAATTCCAATCCCCACTGTTGAAATGGTCCATGGGTGATGATTGGTTTTAGAGGCAAAGATATAAGTTTCTGATTTCCAACAAATTTTTGATAGGGTTCGCATGCCCTAACCTAAGAAAAAATATATGAGAATAGAACTGGCCAGTAATAGCCTGCCCTAAGAATCTTGAAGGCGGTAGCCTTCCAATGATGATGGCCTCCGCAGACACCATGATGTAGATCATGAGATATTTGTTTAGCTTCATTTTCATCCACACACCTCAACATAAAACCATTGGGGTCTTTCCAGAACATGGTTTGATCAACAATGCAATACTTTACTACTCTTAACTTTAATGATTTGAATTTTGATTTATCCAACTCTGGGGGAGATTGAAAGTTCAGCAAAAAAAATACGATATCTTTGTACCATGGTGAAGAAACATACTTGTTGTTTACCTGTGAATTTGTTTCTTCAATCTGGATAGAAGAATCCAATGTCTTGTCTGAAATATGGTACAATCCAATTGCTTTGCAATTAGATTCTATCATTAATTTGGCAAGGCCTTGTCCTTTTATCAGCTGAGTAGGATTTATGGTGAGATCATACTCCAAGATTTTTGTTATCCATTTCCCTCACTTTCCTTCACAATCAGGTTGAACCAATATTTCTTTGACTGCACTGCTTGGGACATAAGCTGTAATCTTAGATTGAACAACATATGCTCTGAAGGATTTCAGAGCCTTTACCAAGGCATAGGCATGTTTTTCTATTATATCATACTTCAATTCAGAGTCTTTGAGGGTTTTGCTAAAGAAGGAGATGGGTGCTCGTATCCTTGCTCATTTCTTTGCAGAAGAGCAACAACTATGATATTTTCTGATGCAAATGAAAAAATCATGAATTCTTTGGAGTAATCTAGGATAATTAGAACAGGTGCCTGAACAATAGCCTACTTGATCCTTTCAAAGGATTCTCTCGCTTCTGGTATCCACTTAATTTCTGCATCCTTTTTCAACATGTCAGTAATGTACTTGAAAATCTCTGCAAAGTTATGTATAAACCTCCTTAAAAACTTAATTTTACCAATGAAGGACTTAATAGACTTTTTATTTCTCAGAATGTCTATTTGTTGGATAGCCTTTACTCTTTCAACATATATTTTAATACCTTTAGGTGAAACAATGTGTCCTAGAAGCTTTCCTTCCTCCATGGAAAAATGTGATTTTTTGGGATTAAGTGATATACCGTACCTCCTGGACTTCTCAAAGGTCTGCTTCAAGTGTTGTAAATGTTCTTTTTTGGATGTTGAAAATATAGTGATGTCATCAAGGTAAATAACCACAAACTTGTCTTTTCCCCCAATGAAAGCGATGCCCATAGCCCTTTGGAATGTGGCTCCTGCGTTCATCAATCCGAAAGGCATCTTTTCATACATAAAAGTTCCCCAAGGAGTGGTAAAATCTATTTTATTTTTGTCCTCTTCCATTAATGATATTTGATTGTACCCTGAGTATCCATCAAGCATAGATATTCTCTTTGCGGCGACAACTCTTTGTAAGATATAATCCATTTTTGGTAATGGATAATTTTCTTTCAAAGAGCACCTGTTTAGATTCTTGAAGTCCACACAGAGCCTTATCTCTCCGTTCTTCTTCCTGATAGGTACAAGGTTGGCTACCCATTCTGAGTATCTCAGTGGCACTATGATTTTTTCTTCCAGCAACCTTTTCAACTTCTTTTCTATTATAGGTAACAGAAAAGGATTAAATTGCCTGAACTTTTGCTTAATGGGTTTTGATCCAAGTTTCAGAGGAATTTTGTGTTGAATATTCTCTGTATCAAACACTTTAAGATATTCATAAGACCAGGTAAATATATATGAATATTGTTTCATTAATTCAACATACACTTCTTTCTTTTCTTTTGATAGTTTTCTAGATATTTTGACCATTTTGGGGTTTTCATCCAGACTAATGTCACAGTCCACTACATCTGTTTCTTCTGTTTGGATAACAACCTTCCTGGAAACATCATTATGATCGAACAACCTCTCTAGTGGAACCAAACCTTTGGGTAGATGGTTTGTCTTCAGTTCAATGATTTTGTGGCCAACAATAGTATCTTGAAGGACTTCTGTAGCATGTATTTCTACTTCACCATTTTCATCATCTTGATCTATTGAAATGTTAGAAAACTCTTCAATAGTTTTGAAAAATCTTTGAATTTCCTTATCGTCTTTAAAAACCTGCCAATGTTTTATATTATCTGGTATTGAGGTTCTGTGTCTGACTTCAACTTCGAACTTTAGATTAGGAAACATCGGAGTTTTAAAGTTGCTAGCTGCAAGTGCCAAAGAGTTAGCCTGCTGATTTAAATTTATGTGCACAAAAGTAATATTGAATGCCAAAAAGAAATTATCCACATAATCCCACACCTCATTTCTATATGGTTTTAACCTTTGCTATTTGGTTTGATATATATTCTTGATCTGGTGAATAATAAGTTCTAAGTCTCCAAAAATAGACAGCTTATCTATACCCATATCTCTAGCAGCTTTCAAACCTAACAACAAGGCTTCATACTCACTGATTTTATTAGTGGTGTCAAATTCAAGTTTATATGACATAGGAATAACCTTCTTGGTAGGGTAAATGAAGACAATGCCAGCTCCAGAACCTTCTTTAGAACATGCTCCGTCAAAATGCATTTTCCAAACAAAATTGTCTTTACTGTCTCCAACTGCAGTTGTTGTCTTTCTGACTGATACTTCTGCCATCTCATCACTCATATGAAAAATAGAAGAACCAACATCATATTCTACAATATATATAGGATGATTAGTGGGATTTTGTGATCACTTACCAAATAATCCAATCTAACTTCTCTATATAATATCTGTTGTTCCCCACCAAAAAAAGGTATGGTTGCATAGCTAAGGTCCATCTATAGAGTACCACCTACCTTCTTGGCCTAAGATCTTGAAAGAAGCATTCCAAATTTTGGTGGTATGTCAACCACAATAACATATAATACCACACTTTTCATAGGTAATTGGGAAAGAGTAACAACCACATCTTTCATAACTCCAAGGCATTTGAATTTCTTGGAGTCAAAAGAATATAGATCATGATATGGTCTAGTAATGTCCAACCCTAATTCTTCCATCACCA
>ML801577.1:133832-149611 GCA_009831015.1 Picea engelmannii
TTGAACTCTCTATCCTTGCCCCTTCCTTCCACCCAAGAATATATGAGAGATAATAAAACTTTATTCAATTCTGGTATGTTCAGAAGACCCAACTTGTACAGCATGCCCCGTGCTCAATATTTAACATCTGATTCTGAAACTCATACACAAGAAACTAAAGTCCGTAATATTTCCAATGGAAGTGGTCCCACTGCATTTGGAGTCTGTATGAAAAAGGTATGATAGTTTTACCCAGAACACCTGTTTTTTGATTAGTTTCAGGACTGGTCACAAACCCTATATTCCACAGCGTGTATCTCCATAATTATAGCTAATCAAGAGCTGAAATTTTTACCAGAGGTACCTTGATATGTCTTCGCACTACCATAGAGATTTCACCATCTGAATCGTTCTATAAAAAAAGTTATAGCAAAAATGGTAAGATGACCTGAAAATAACATACCTTAGAACACATCACCAAAAGACTTCGTCCTCCCTTGAAATCCGGCCTTCTTTTACTTATTCTTCCCTCTGAAATTCGACTTGTATAAAATGAATGTATAATTATGTTTATTTATACCATTTATGTCACTTCCTTTTAACAATAGGGCCGACCTGACACTTTCTTATTTTGTAATTCTTTTCTTTAATTATCTGCAGGGCCTACATGTACAATTCACTTTGTCATCTTCAAAAATTCATTTCTCCTCAACCATGAGGATCCACGTGACGTGCCACATACCACCAGAAACAACATGATGTATACTATCCATCCATGGGTGTTGTATTTGCATGTGCATTTTCCTTCATGTCCAAATAAATTCATCAATCTTGTGGTCCAAAACCCATGACTAGGGTTGACATCAATGACAACAACCAATCTTCCAACACCTTAGGCATAACATTATGCGAGGCACCAAAATCCATTAAGAAGTTGTGAAATATATTATCATGTACATTTAATGAAATGTAGAATGGTGGAGAGGCATCAATTTTGTCTTCAATGTGAGGTCCAATAGTTATAGCAGAGTCTTCATCCTCTAGATTGATTGAATCTGAAAAGGTGACATGAGTTGGAGCCTGTAGAGCCTTGAGGACTGTCTTTCTGAAGGGTTCTGTTTTCATGAGTTCTAATAATGGCACTGAAATCTTGATTTTTTTGATTTCGTGTTCTAAATTGAAAGCAAAAACGTTTCTGTCTGGTTCATTTATGTCAACAATACTATCCTTGGTAGGTTGTTTCAATGGTTGATCAACTTGAATCTTGGGACTACCTTTGATAATTCCAGTTTTAACTGGAGTACTGGCCTTCTTTGTGGAAACATATGTATCTACTTTAGGTGCATTTGAACCAGATCTGAGATTGTATTTTTTCCTTTTAGGTTCTTGTTGGATGATCTCATCTTCATCCCCTTCCTCAAACTAGTTTTCAATCAAAGCATCTTCATAATCCTATTGTGTCACATGTAAAGGAGATGATTCAGAATCATTCAAATGAATTGCAGGGTCTTCTTCTGTATCATCTTCATCATCCTCCTCATCTACTACATTATTCTGAAAAGGAGGCAAAACCTTTTGGTCATCTTGATTTTTTCTTTCTCTTGGTAAGATTTGAGGTACATTGTTTGGCCTCCTGAATTGATTTGGATTTCTATAACCACTCTCCTGTGAAGGTCTATTGGGTTGTTTTTGTTCCATCTTCAACCTTTCCATTTCAGATGTCATAGTTTTCATCATCTTAGACATTTCATCCATTTTAGAATCATCTGCTGAATTAGAATATGAAGGCAACTCTTCCTTTTGCTTTTTCCTGTCTCTATCACTTCTAGACTTCAATTTGTCTGCTGCTAATGTGTTTGATTCTACCTTGATAGCAACATCTTGCATCAGGATGAGGGTAGCATCTCTTCTTTCCCTAAGCAACAAGGAAAATTCAACATCAAATGCATTGGCAAAAGTGATTTTAGCTAATGTCTCTGAAGGTTTAATCTCTTTTGGAATTTTACCATACATCTGGTTGAACCTTTTGGTAAAATCAGGTATTGATTCACCTTGTTTCCTCCTTAAAGCACCGAATTCGGTAATGTAGTATAAAAATTCTTTCTTGTCTTCCCAATGTTTAAGAAAGGCATCATCTAAGGCTACAATATCAATAATTGAATTAGGAGGAAAACTCCTGAACCACTTTCTTGCTTCCCCATTTAGACTCTGTACGAATAATCTCATCCACACATCAACATGCTCTACATTGAAATTATCTGCAAAACTATAAAATGAACTCAAATTCTCTTCAGTAGTAACTGCTCCATCTCCATTGAATATGGGCAAGTTCTCATATAATAATTTTGTGGAAAGGCATACATGACTTGTGGAAGAACCAAAGGGGCATACCTTGCTACAACTATTTCATCCATTCTGTCTACAGCCATATTAGCTATTTTTGGAGCTTTGGGAGTGAGCAAGATTGGTGATGCTGAATGTGAAAATGTCCCTTGTGTATTACAACTTATTTGTACTGTCACCGAGTCTTGATCTTTAGCAGAAAAGGATTTATCTTCTAGACTATGATTAGATAATGGGTTAAGAAACAAAGGATTCTCAAAAGAAAGATAATGTGATTTAAAATCCTCAAATGAGAGAGATTCAAGAGATGACGAAGGTGTCTTTGGTTCACTCTTAATATCTGTGATGTGACCTCTCAAAGTTTCAGTCACAGGAAATATGTTTGAATATTCCTGTTTAATGAGTTTAGTAAGTAACTTCCACTGTTCTATATTTAATTTTGAAATAGTTGAAGGGAATGAAACTGTAGCAGGCTCAATAATAGGTTTAATTTCACTTTCAGGATTCACTTCTTCATCTACTTGGGTTTTGGTGATTTCAGAGGATTGTCCTTGAGAACTTTCTGAAGACAATTTTCCTTTTAAGAGTGAACACTGTTTAGAAAGAACTTTAGGTTTTCTTAGTAACTTTTCAGTATCTGGAACTGCTGCAACAGGCTCAGGATCTGGATTTTTCTTGCTTACTGGTCTCTTATTAGATGATGAATAAGTTAGAGGAGTTTTAGGTCCTTTACCTTCTCTTTTAGGAGACATAATTACCACAGAGGAGTCGCTAGGTGAATAATCACAGTCTTAAATAATGTCCAAAATCTTGTTCACCATCAAGATCTGAATCTAAACTTGTCGTTTCCCCAGGGAAGATATCTTCATTTCTTCATCCCCAGAAATGATTCCAACAATGTTAGTCCCTAAAGTTGCACTTGACTGTGAGAGGGCAAGCTAGGGCATCATCGTTTTATTGCAAAGTGTTTAGAAAGTTTTTGTAATTTGGTTTTTTGAATAAGGTGGTTGAAAACTGGCTCAGGGTTATAACATAACATGAAAATCAAGATCAAAACATAGCATATCCCATTGACTGAATAAAAGGTAGACACATAGATGGATTAAACCAATAAGAAAAAGAGAAGATGAAGCCTTCAATTTTTCAACTTCACATAAATTCAGGTCTTAGAATATCATAAAGAAACAAGACCATTAGCTTGATATCAAAACTTGAAAATAATTTCCACAATAAATTTTTCACTGTATTAATTAACAATCAAGAAACAAAAGCATTGCAATCTGAATAATGAATTCAATCATGAAGAAAGAAAAACATAGTAGAAAAGAGTGTCTAACCATCCATATGCCTTTGCTATTAAGTGTCAAATAGAACATAAATGTTTTTACAAGGAATTTCACACAAAGTCCTATGGATCTCCAATTTTTCGACCTGAACACAGTCTTTCCTCTGCCTATTTAAATTATCCATAAAACCTCCAGATCATATCATCTAGTGTACCTTTAATGACTAGATTCAAATAGTATCTATCTACTAAGGAAGTTAACTCAAAAAGAGCTTTTACAATCCAAAAATAGATCATTTCTCAACATCTTGATATTGTATGATCTTGCTAGCATTACATTTGATTCTACAAAACAAGGATTAGTTTGATGTAGTCATACAGTTCGAGGTATTTGCATCTCACAAGCCAAAAACAAGTAGACACTGCCATATTTCCTAGAAAACATTAAAATTATGATTGTAGCAATCTTCATGAAACCTTTAGGATATAATCACAAAAGTAGCTTTAGCATTTTTCTATTTGAGCTTTGTGGTAAGCACGACATTGTGCCAATAGAGTCTGAAGTTTATTTCTCTGAGTTCTTTGAGCAATGCCATTTTCTCTTTTTTATTCTTTTTTAAACCTTGAATCCTTTCTTGCTGACGAGAATTCCATTGTTCTATTTGTGCCTTTTCTTTCTTCAATTGTCTCACTGTTTTCTGGAATTCCTTGATCCTTTCTTTATCAATTCTAATTTTAACCCTGAATCCTGAGCACTCTTCAAAAGGTGCGGGCTCATTCAGATTTAAGGAAGCTTTGGGTTCTTTCGCTTTAACTTGGTATTTAGAAACCAATCCCAAGCTATGTTCTTCATCATAACTTGTTGAATCCATGGCTTCAGGCACATCTGATATGTGATCTGAGTCTACAAGGTAATCCTTTTTATTCTCAAGAATCTCACTGATACCTTTATCAATTTCTTTAGCTTTTTCCAATCTAGTTGTAGATCTCATTACAGGTCCTGTAGATGATGAAAACATTTGTTTACCTTTGTTTACTGGTTTCTTAAGCAATGGAGTTCTTTTTGCCTTTTTCCTGGTACCTTCTTCAACATCTTCAGAGTGATCTTCTATAACCATGATGTTTTCTTCTTTGATTGATGGATTATACATGGATTTTGACTTCAATCTGTACTTGTTGGTAACCCTAGTAGAATTCCTTCTAGGTTTTTGAGATGCAGACACACCTTTATCCTTTGTCCATTTGAATGCAGCGCCCCTTTTACTGGTTGATGGCGATTCATGCTTGACTGTAGTTTGAGTATTAAAATCTTCATCTGAATCTTCTTCCCCTTTAACATCTTCCTCAGAAAACATTTCAATTTCTGTATCCAACTTAGGTCTTTTACCTCTGTTAATTCTCGTCACCCTGATATCAGGCATTTCTTCTTTAACAGGGGTTTCATCAATTAAAATATTTTGTTTCTGTGTAACAATCTTTTTTCCTTTGCCTTTCTTCTGGTTGTTGGACTGTGTGTTAGGGTTTAACGATTGCATGAGCCATCTCCAAGGCTTCTGTAATTCTCTCAAAGAAGACATAACTAAAGTCTTAATTACGACTTGATGAAACAGACTTCTCTTTGCATTGGTGGAGAGTGACTGCACTCTCTTTGACATCTTTGTCAAGCTTTTGAGTAGAAAATAAGGCAGATTTAAGGGATAATCGCCATTTAGATGCATTAATATCCTAATGTGGTAGATATAGACCAGTGAAAATCTACCTTCACAGGTGATATACCTGTGGATAACGATCAGAGCAGTGTGCCATTCAGGTCTAATCTGGTTGCGAGGAACTCCCCTTCTCCAATTCGGATTTTGCTTATTTGGAAGTAGGAATTGATTGACAAACTCTGTAACCACATGCTCTTTCTTCCACCATATTTCTCCTCCAACCATCATTCTGCAAGCTTTAGCAATTGTTTGTTCTGTCACTAGCATCAACATCTTCCCGATCTCCACCTCGTGACCATCAAAGTTCAATGCAAACTCCATGAAGACCTGCTCATTGTAACCTTGAAAAGTGGTAAGATTCAAACCACCCGACATCTCTGAACCTTTGAGCCATCTGAGGATAAGCTTCGAGGAGTTCAACACCCTCAGGTTCTAATCTGACTACTTGTCTACTCCTCTTAGGCACCATCAAAACACAATGCTATAACTAGCACGATTCGGATTCTGAATTTTCCACCTGCAATCTGTTAGTATATTATTGTTCTTCTAAGCAAATACATGTGCCTAAAATTCAGCAAAATCAGACATAGAATGTCAAGTTCAATATAATGATAGTTGAGAATTGGATGATTTGAAATGAGTCATTTGCGGGTACAGAGAAATCTGATCATGTAATGGTTTGAATCACAAAATGATTCCAAAGATATTGTGGGACACATGTGAACTCTCAAACCATGATCTGTGTCATCATAACGAAATCTGGGTGACGGGCGCATATCAAGGCATGATTATCTTTGCACTATGGGAATAAGGCTATTCTCATAGCACTATTAATGACTTAGCATAATTTGAATTTGTAAAGTTCAAACAAGCATATAAAGTGACACATCATTTAAAACCATGTCTTACAACTCCAAACTGAAATAAATTATTCAAAAACTAAAACGCAAACCATAAGACACTAAAAACAATGATCAAAATCAACTGGAAGTAGATAATGAAGTGCAGGTAGGAAGGGTTTGGGATTAAGGTTTCTCACAAAATCAAAAGCAAAAATTAGAGACTAACAACCACAATGACGCTTGCAGAGGCCACCTCTTAGGGATGTCCACCACCCTGAAAATAATTTGAGTAGGTTACTTCTGGCCCACATTGTTTCACGACTATATCCACACCATGAAACGTTGTGACAAATGCATTATGCCCATAAATCCCAAGTGCCATCCACTCTTTTACACCCAGTCATCACCGTCGACCCCTTTTGCAAATGGGGCATTGACTTCATGACTTGTAACCCTCCATCCAACAATGGACACAAGTACATCATTGTGGTAGTCGATTACTTCACCAAGTGGGAAGAATCCATGCCCACCTTCAACAACACTGCTGACACCGCAACACGTTTTTTCTTTAATCACATCATCTCCCGCTTTGGGGTCCCACTACAGTTAGTCTCCGATCATGGGAAACACTTTGAGAATTAGATTTTCATCGAACTCTCCTCCAGTTTAGGCCTTTCCCACGAGTTTTCATCCCCATACTACCCTCAGTCCAACAGACAGGTAGAGTTGGTCAACAAGGTCCTCAAAACCATGTTGTAGCTCATGGTTAACAAACAAAAGACTAATTGGCATCATATGTTGTTTCTCGCACTGTGGGCTTATCGCACAACAGTTAAAATTGCCACTGGATTTACACCATTTCATCTTGTCCATTGGGTTGAGGCTACTCTCCCCATCGAATTCAAAATTACCACCTTATGCACCTCCATTGAGATATTACCCGACACTGCTCCAATGGATCAATTTTTGTTGAACTTAGAATCACTGGATGAAGACCGTCGGTCTTCATTAAATAATAATGAGGCAACCAAAAAATGGTCGAAGGCCACCTTTGATCACCATGTCAACCTTCGCTCATTCAATGAAGACGACCTCATCCTTTCTTACGATATCGCTCACGATACGCTCAGCCATGGAAAATTCGAGTTATTATGGCATGGAACCTACATCATCCAACATTTCCTCACTAAAGGTGCATACATCCTGGCCTCTCCAGAAGGCCACCCTCTCAAAGAACCCATCAACGAGTTGTACTTAAATAAATTTTATGCCTGAGTGTAGCCACTCTACACTAGGATTTTTATTTTTTGTACATGTTTCGTAGAGTTTTTAATCTTGTTTTTTCCCCCCATGCCTAGCATCTAATCTACCATTTGTGTTATTGATAGATGCCTCCTCCATAGGCCTAACACATCGGCTACACCGAAAAAGATATTTGATGGACACATAATCTCGCTTGGGTTGCTTGGGCCCTCTATATCCAATCACATGAACTACTCCACTCCAGTGGCATATGTTTGGGCTCAACAACCAACAACCAAGTAGAATACACATCCATCATTGGCCTCCTTTCCGAGGCCAGTCATCACCATATTCATCACCTTAGCGTCTTACTAGATTCCTAGCTCATTGTCCTTCAGATCAACAATGTGTACCGTATCCGCGATCCTTGCCTCTTCTGCAAATAACTGCAAGTTATACTTTTATCTTGACATTTTGATTCAATCACATTTACAGATATTCCAAGACAATTCAATCAACTAGCAGATAATATGGCTAACCTAGTGTTAGATTGGAATTTATCACATCAAGATACCATTACACATACATAAACCATCAAAGGTTTGTCACATCATATATATTAGACATTATAAAATACATCAAAAATCATCATCACATGTGAACATCATATAGATCCAAAATGTATATCCATATATATATCGATCAATGTGCCATCAATGTTTACAAAAAATAGTACAACACATACATCATTTGTAGGCAGGTGAACCACCTCATCCCTATAAATAAAAAATGGGTGTCACATCACCCTATACAAAATGGGCTCGCAAGCCTATATATAAATACAAAAATACACATACAGAGGCACTCATGGCGCCTCTATAGCTCCACCACCTGGTCCTCTCTCTAGAGGAGGTGCCCCACTAGCTAGAGGCCCCTCAGGTCGTGGGGGAAGCCGCCCAGTCATGGCTGCCCCCGCTACAGCTGCTCTACGGATCAGGGTCCACAACTTTGTCGGAAGGCCCACACATTGCTCCAAGACTCCCTCATCCTGGATCTGAGTCCACTTGCCCTCAGGAACTCCCTATAATACCGCCTCCAATTGACGACAAAAATCTTCAAACTCTCCGTTGGCCCCCGTCGGAAGAGCATGTGAAGGCCCTACACTGGGGTCATCATATCAGCATCTCCTGCCTACTCTCTCATCATCATAAAACCTCGCACCAACCTCATCCCACCACCGTCTCTCCCCTACCATTGGCTCTCCCCACGATGGTCTCACGGGCCCTTGACGCATTGGTTCTTTGACCAACTCTATCTCTCATCCGTGAGGTCCCAAATCTGCACACACAACAACCAAACAATAGAATCAACATCCATCCATACATAAAACATATGCTATACTATCTAAAACTCAAACCATCAAATACATCAACATACCTCTACGATTGAACACCTTTCCAGGGGGTAGCACCATCTTTGGGTCGTCCCGAAAATCCACCCCACTATATGGAAACTGGAGTATGATCTTTGGCATATGATGCCACATCCATGCAAGCTCAGCCGTAAAGTAATGTCCACCCTCCCCACCACCATGATGGACCAATATCGCCACCCACTGCCTCAATCACGGATCTCTAACGCTCGACGCATCCAACAAGAATCTTGGGTGCAACATGGGTACCCTCTCCAAAAACCAGGCCACCAAGATAAACCCTAAAGAAAAATCACTGGAGTCGGAAGCCCAACACCGGTTCAACTACCCTATCATCTTGGTGTGTAGCATCACATCCGAAGCAAAGTGCTCACCACTCAGTGCCCTCTGCATGATCTTCAGCTACCCACCACTAATCAACTGGGTAGCTAGAGACCCATACACTCTCACAATTATTGTTGCAATGAAACGATGCACAAGGGGATCCATCGCCCCAATCCTCACCACCAAAACTGAAATGAAGTCCTCTCCAGACCAATATGTTTGTGCCAGGTCAACCAACTATCAGTCCCCAGGTAACACAGGCTCAGCAGGTAGCGGGATTCCACGAAACGGGAGCCCGATCAAGAAATACACATCCTTGATCGCCAAGAATGTGAGCTACTCCTCTTGCACAATAAATCACTGTAGATCTAGGCTCCACATCAATATCAGGAACTACAATAGGTACTCATGTGCCCACACTAGTGAATAGTCAAAAAACTTTAGCAACCCACAAGCTGCCAAAGGTCCTCGTACAACCGACTCCTCATCTCTCATCGCCTCTCTCAGGCACGCCCAGTCTCTCTCCCTCCAATGGATTGGCATCATCAAAATGGTCATCTGCATCCACATATACAATACTTATTCAGACATCACAACCCATAAAAACACCAAAATCTCCAAAAAGATAAGTTTTTTACACCCCTCAGCTTTGCCTCAAGGGCGTGACTGTTTTCCCCACAATTGTGCACCTGTGCGCGCATGTTCATCCCACAATTGCACACTCATGCGCAACTATCATTGATATAGGGGTGCATTCATGTGCCCCTGTCACACACACATATGCACATTCAAGCATGCCTTTCCGCTACACAGTCGCGCACACATGCGCAACTGCCAGGAACACAGTCGTGCATGCATGCACAACCATGCTTCGAACAGGTGCGCACCCAATGCATGCCTGTTTTCCCTATTCAAGAACCCCCATGCATGGTTGTCCCAATTACAACCATGCACTCATGAGCATGAATCATTTGATCGCCCGCGCACTAGGGGGCCCACCCTCACAAAGTCCCTCTGTACGGCCCTGCCCACAAAATAAATCCTAATTACTATGTAGGAGGATATGACCACTAACCTAGCTCTCGCAAACCCCAGATCGACTAACTAGAATTCCCAGAACCTCCAAATCGCCTCTCAAACCTCTCGTTAACTCACAATAACCACAGGTGCAAATGAGGTGGCAATGTGGGCCCTACAACTATATATATTCTCTTTTGCCAAAACTTCCATACTCCATTACAGGAGCTCCGATCGTCCATTTTCCGATCTATCTTCAGCCATGGGATCAGGATCCCACCACCTACATAGCCACATTCCCCAGGTCACCATCTGTGCTCAGCCCCCGAGAGGCTTTTTCTCACATCCCACCCAGGTACGCATGCTCATGATCAAAATTATCCAATAACTATTCTATGTTCTTTATTTTCAGATATTTTTCACATCGAGTATTTGGTTTTCATGTGTGCAAGTACTTGGTCATCACATATTAGTACAACCCCTTCAGGTATATGATCGACACTGGAATGTAGTCATTCCCTCTGAATATCAATTGCATCTCCCAGTCACACCCTCCGACATTCGCCTCTAGGATCCCTCCATCTGGCTCTGTAGTACTCTCACCTCCGCTGTGTTATGTAGTACTGTCACTTGGTAGCATTCTCTCCTCCATGAGTTGTCCCATTCATATTCCCCTTTTTGTCACTTTGACACTCATACTGCTTTCACCCCCTAGGGATGGGAGTCCCGATAGTCTTACTCATGTTCGAGAATCAAACACATACTCCTTCTCCTCATTTTTCTAGCTTTCCCAATGGACTCCCAGGACATATCCTACCATTTATCATTTGACTACGCCTCCACAGTATCATTATCCATCCATTTCATCCACACTCAGTTTTCCCATCTGCAAATTCCCCTCCATTCATTTACCTCATACAAAAACCCACCTATGCCCCCCCCACCCTCCACCAGTTCTCCACACAACTTGCACCCTCACAGGCCAAACCATCTTGCACTGGGGCACCTATTTCTGTAGTTGCACACTTATCCCAAATTATTCTTTAATCATTTGGTAATTTTACAAAGACTTTGTTTCCTGCATTTACCTATCTTTTTGTTGTCACCCTTAGCGACCTTCCTTTTCCGACAACGCAACCTGTGTCGCCCTTGGTTGGGGTATTCATTAACTCCTACTCTGCTTAAACTCATCCATAAACCCCGAGTATCCCACAGTCCATATACCTCTGATCTCTGAGTTTTTCCACTTTGTCATGCCCCTGGTGCAATTTCACCCACGTCTAGTCATCCCCCTATCACTAGACTCAGTTTCATGGTTTTTGCCACTCATACTTCACATCTATCCCCAACCAAGGGAATTATGGAGTCTCACCAACTCTTTCCTTTGTCCATGAACCTTATCAATTCATGATCTCATCTAGTGGATTTCATGAAGCCCTTTGCTTCTTGGAGTCATGTCTCCCTTCTTGTCAACATCAACACAGTTTCCAGGAGGGTGACAATATCTTGACTCTCATTCCCTTTACAATGAGGAGTCTCGGACGACACAGAGAAAAACACCATTGTTCTTTGCTACCATTGACCCCCATAACATTCAACTTCAACTTTATCTCATGTTACCGCAGGTCTTACTTTGTGACTATTGCAATTGTTTTTATATTTTCTGAAGACCTATGAAATTTTTTGGGCTATCAATGCCCACGAATTATTGACACTTATTAAAGGTGTCATCGCCTCTTTTCAGAGTATGATCACCATCAAAATTGTCCTCTGTTATTATCAAACCTCCATGGAGGGCGTTGCAGTTATCTATGTCAACATACCACTTTAGTTACTGTCTTACACATTTTTTTAGTTACATGACACGATCATGGGGCATGCCCACCTCGTTTGTACATAGTTTTGTTTTTTCACACATTAGCCAAAGGTTTGTGTCCCACGGGTTCCCCTCTCCCTCTAATGGGTCACTCTTGCAATTCCTCTCAACACTCTCTCACAATGGTACTCTCAGTAGAAGAAACATTGATGTATTTCGGCTATTTGTATGCTCCTAACCTCACACATCAGGGGGCATCTATTATCACTGAAATTTTTTCTGCAAATGGTTACAAAAATCCATCATCTCCAAACACCTATTAGTTCATCCATGGTCCAAAAAATGCATTTCCAAAGGGCACAAACTATACAATTGGTTATAAAATCAACATGTGCTCACAATGCAAAGGAAGCGCGCGCACGTGCGCCAGTCGAAAACGCTGGAAAAAATGCACATGCACCCGATGCACGACTGTGGATGCAAAAATCCATGCACACTTCATAACGACGCATTAATGATTTTGGTCGGCCTCTCACCCACTTCTGATTCAGCTCCCAAGTCAATTTGACCCCCAAATCTGAGCTGAATCTGAGTGGGGGGCTGGTCAAAGACCTAAAGGGCCCCTTGTTCACACTAAATACCAGTTGGATAATGCCTCAAAACTTTTCTATAAAAAGAGGCCATGGGTGCACTATATTTCCAAGAATCTATTTTTATTGTTATGCTACCTCTATTCTCTTGCAAGGAACCTCTTTCTTCATTGGAGAATATAAGCACCATTTCATTGGGCTATTGACATCACCTCTTGAGTGAATGAGCTTTGGATTTCTTCACCATTTCCTTTTCGTTTTCTATTTGTAAGAAGAGATCACTCATTGGGGGTTCAAGAGCCCTCCCTTGGAGGAAGAGGGGACCCATAAGTCTCCCTTTCTCTTTGGTGTTTTCCCACTAATACAGTCTATCCATTGGTGGCATGAATATCGATTTTTTTTTGTTCTATTTCCCTTATGCACTTTAGTTTAGTTTCTTTAATTGTTATTAGATTAGTTGTTTATTTGTTTCTTGTGCTTGATGTTTCTAACTCTTGCACTCATTTATGTCTTGTCTAGATAACCCAACTAAACTTGTAAGTGTCCTTCTTTTGCTAATTTAGGTAACGAAAAGGATACCCCTTAGTCATACCTCAAAACTTCTTTCCATGCTCGACTCAACTTCCCCAAAAATCTCTAAGAACTTCTCATCTCTCCAACCCCAACTCTTTACATATTTATACATAAAAATAGGGCTAATCTTGTTACAATGTAGACAAAATGTCCCAAAATCTCAATGGTTTATAACCATTCTCCATCATTTGTGCCCCTCTCCCTCACTCTTCCTCCTGTCGCACGCTTTGACTCATTAAATTCCACTTCCCGTCGTTCACTTTGGTCCATATACTAACTACCTTTTGTTCTTTGACTTATTTTGGTGTAGATCCCCAAAACTTATCCAAAATGTCTATCCAAAAATGGTTCAATATTTATTGGATCTAAATTCACAAGATTCTATGGTGAATACGAAATAATGATGGGTCAATCTTCTAATTACTACCCTCAAGGAAATGGAATGGAAAAATAAAAAAACAAGACATTGATTCAAATTATTAAGAAGAATATTGAAGCTAGGAACAAGAACTGGCATAATAAGTTGATCAATGAACTCTTGGCAAGTCAACTTACTCCAAGAAAGGGAACTAGGCATTCTCCTTTCACTTTGGTATATGGGAGAGAAGCAAGACTACCCTTGCACACAGAACTGAATGCATTGATGTTGGTCATGAATGATGACGAAGATGATAAACAATCACCAATTCAAAGGAGATATAATGAACTTCTACAACTCTAGGAACAAAGAGAGGAGAAGGTATTAGAAATGAAAAAGAGGCAAGAAACAATTAAGAAGTATTTCGATAAAAGTGCAACTTCAAAGGATTTCCAAAAAGACCGATTAGTTTTTCTCTGGAATAAAACAAAAGAGAAACCATCATCCCACACACAATTTTAAGCTCTTTGGGTTGGTCCATACCAAATTGAAAAAATAATTGGTCATAATTCATACATACTCAAAGACATGAAGGGCGTAATTCATCCATTGGTTGTCAATGGGAAACATCTGAAGCATTTTTTCTGTTGATTCCCCATTAGTCAAAAACCTTGTACATAGTCTTTCTTGTACATATTTTTTGTTTATTTTTCTTATTTTTGACTCCATTTCCCAATGGAACATGATTCCGGGTTCTCATCAATCCACAAGGGATCATTGTCTTACAGTTGGAGCCATATGTTGATCCATATTTTTTATGTTTTCATTTAGCCACTCTTAGGATTTCCCTTACTCTTTTCCTTGATTATTTTCCTTTGTTTTTCTTCTCTCCTGTCAAAAATTTCTGAGCACTTAGTCATTTTTCGAAAAATGCAGATTTGAAGTTGCATAACATTAGTCAAAATTTCTTGAATGCCCAGGTTTGAAATCCCGCACTCACCAAAACACATTGCTTGTTTTTCCTTTTCCATTTTTTTCGATACTTAGTCAAATTTCCACCAAAGCGGATGCGGATTCACACGCTTCCCATTAGTCTTTCACTTGAGTTCTCATGTTTATAACTTTGCAAGTCCGCATCCCTCTTAAACACTTAACCATATTTGCAATCCCAATGCATACCTCTTCACCCTTTCCCAAATTCATGTTCACAAGTATATAGGTCCGCAACTCCGCATTTTTGTGTTACACATTTCGCACCTTCATACTTAACATTTTCTATCCATCATAATATCATATTACCACTTCCCCATCACATTTATTATCCCCTCCATGTCAACTGCCACTCGTATAAACATAATGTCATTATTAATTCATAACACATCTATTAAAGGTCACAATAAATACAAATCTTGTTAGAAAAATAGGACCGCGGAGCAATAAAATAAAACAAATGCAGAAACAAAACACAGAAGAACACACAATACAAGAGAGACACAGATTTACGTGGTTCACCCAGTGTGGGCTATGTCCACCAAAGAAATTTCCAGGTCCTTGCTTTATTATTATCCAACAAATGAAGGGATACAACCTACAACAAAACCCGTTGTAACTTCCTCTTCTTTCTCTCACAGTCTCCTCTCTCAGAATACAATATTCACCATCATCCATAGCCGCAATACATTTCCCTCATAAAAGAGGGTTTCCTTCTAGGGAAAAAAACCCTAAAAGAATCTCTACCGTTAGATCTGCGACCTTATAATGAACGGTCCAGATTTACAATGAAATTACAATATACTTTTACAAGGAAATTTTTGCTTCGGGGACTTCGCCCCCGAACCCCTGTTGGGGGCCCACTTGCCCCCAGACTCCCCAGCCGGGGGGATGGACCCCCCGGACCCCGCAGAGGGGGTACCCCCCCTTGCACTCCCCCGCGTGGAAGAGTGTACATACTTCCGGGGTGTAAATACTTCATGGGGTATAAACATGGTTGAAAGCAAGGACCTCTGAATCAGGAAGATAATCAGGCTCCACAACCAACAATCTCCCACTTGGAGACTGATCTCAACAACTCCACCGCTGCTATATATCCTGGACTCTGAACCTTCTTGGACCTGGAAAATTTCTCTTCTTCATCTTCATTCTTGAAGACCAACTAAAATTGAGCAAGAACTCAGTTTCTCCCTGGTTACTCCCTTTGTTAACATGTCTGCAGGATTCTGGCTAGTGTGTATCTTTTCCATCTTCAATTGTCCATCTTCCAAGGTGGATC
>ML801577.1:201469-227545 GCA_009831015.1 Picea engelmannii
TTTGTTTTAGTTTAATTTTTGTTTATAACTTTGTTGTTTTTCTTTCTAACCTTTTACTTCACAGTTGTCATGCCTAGCAGAGCCCAACTGGGCATGTAAGCACTCTTAATTTGCTCACCTAGTGACGAATTGGGTGCAAACAAGTAGTACAAGGATTTTGATAATCCCTTTCCAAATGACTTGGTTAGGCACCATTATATCAAATAATATGACCTCGACCTCGACCCATGCCTTCTCCTCGTCCTCTTCCTCTGTACCCACCACGAGGGGTGAAGCTTCCTCTTCCTGGGGAATTTAACTACACAACTTTCCCTTCTGTATGAAATTATCCTTGAATTCTATATGCATCCCTTGAAATTTCATGCATGAGGTCATAAGCCCTACAATCCATCTCATCATGCCCCACAAATTTACAGAATGTACAATAAATATTGGTGGGTTTCTGGACATATTTTTGCATATAATAACATTCACCAGGGCGATGTCTAGTTCTACATACCTCACACCATGGTAAAGTATCCTTCTTCAAATGGTTAGGGGCTCCAGAGGCCAATTATTCACTAAATAAAGGACAATTTGCTTTGTCATGGTGTTTTGCTTTACATATGACACACCATATGTCTTCTCTTTTCTCTTTTCCTTTGTATTTATTCATGTCTTCAACCTGTAAAGATAAACTAGTTAATTGATTCAAAATCTGACTCATAACTGGACTCGATTCTCCTACAGGGGTTGCATCTAGTTTCATGTCTATCTCTAATGCCTCAGCCTGCAAAGCAACCTTTTTTTGCATTAGAGGAACTCTAATGTGTGGCAGAAGGGCATCGATGAACCAGTCCTTATTCCGTTCGTCTGGAATCTGAAAACTTAAACGACCTGTCAAGGTCTTAAACCTCTGATCTAATTCCCAAACTCGTTCAGTCACCTTCTTCTTGATTTCCTTCAACTCTATAATGCACTGCGACTCTGACTCGGGCTTCTTGAACCCGCACTCAATGCATTCTTAATTTCATTCAACATTTTAGGCTGTACAGATTCTTTAACAAACTTCATATACCAGCTAAGTGCACAGTCCCTCAAAGTAGTACTAAACTGGGCTCTCTTTACAGCTTCGTCGGTGACTTGATTAATGCTCCATACAGCTTCACATAAGAACCAGTGTTGTTCAGGATCCTCAGATCCATCTCCTCTGAAAATAGGTAACCTCATTTCATCTGCCATTGACTTTCATTGGTTTCTCGACTAATTTTGTACTAAACTGCTTGTGACAGAACTCTGAGTGCTATGATTACTCTGGTTACTCTGGTTACTTTGGTTACTTGATGCTGCTAAAACAACAGGAGGAGTAGTAATACTTACTTCGAAAGTAGGCACAGTACCTGAAGTTCTTGGTTCTTATCAGTGAAGTTCTTCAGTCTCTACTTCCTCTTCCCTTGCAAAATCTGAATACTCTTCATCTGATTATTCTTCTTGCTCTCCACTGTAGAATCCTTCAGCTTGTGCTAATGGCCCATAACTTTGTGTAAACAAGTTCACAAGAGGAATATTTCTGAATGATCTCCCACTGCGTGTGTGTCCAACCTTTGTGTAATTGTTGCTATCTAAATTCTTGAATATTGGCTTTAAAATACAACTAATTACTGTATATTCAAGATATTCTTCTCATGCAATAGCATCTTAATCTTCAACTTCAAAAAGTGTAGAAACTTTCCTCTAGGTCCTTTGAAGAAATACCTCTCTGCTTGGCTATATGACTATTCTGTCAATAGAAAATTCAGTAATGTACCCTCCAATAGTGTTGTCAAACCATAGATCCACTGCTCTAGACACAATGTTATCGACTTTCTTGACTTTCTTAATCAACACCATTGTCCAAACCACAGGTTTTCTAGATCTGATTTCAAATTGAGTGTCTGCTAGTCTGGCTAACCACTCTTATAACTCTTGATGATATCCTGCAAACAAAATATCGTGCACATCAGTAAATATGTACCTTCCCAACCAGTCTTCTATACTAATTCTAGGTTTCTTGTTCTAAGCTACAACGAAGTCCCTTTCGTGTTCTTCTATCTAATTATGAATCTTTTTCTTCGATGGAAACCACCTTGACAATTCCTCAAGAAGATCCTGGTCCCGACAACAGAAACATTTGTTGGAACAGGGGCAGACCCAGGGTTCAACTCTAACAACGCACCAACAAACCCTAACTACTGGCCCTTACAACAGCACCTGTGAAGTAGATGAAGTATCACCTGAAGTAGCAATAGGGGAGTTGCAGGACACATATTTCTACAACCAAAGGAAATGTAAGATGAATCCAAAACAACAACGCAAAATAACCTAGAGATTCTTAACAGTATTATGCTTAACTTCATGGAGTTAGTTATATATTCTTATCTTCAACAGGAAAATTAATAGTGCAATAATAGTATAAAAGACAACAAATAACAAAGTATCAACCACATAGAACAACAAGATTTTATGTGGTTCACCCTTTCCATAGGGCTACGTCCAAAAAACTATGTTTATTGATAGAATAGATGGAAATATACAGTTCTATTTGCACACTCAGTTGCAGATCCTTCTCCCTCTCCTCTTTATCTCCTAACCCTGTGCACCCAGCTGCAAAATCGATCTTCGCACCCAGTTGAAGACCCAAAATACACGAATACCCTAAAACATAACACTTCTACATTTCAACATCACTATCACCTCTCTTTTCTCAACTCTTATAGACCTTTATTTAAACATTCCATGACTCTTAGACAACCCTAGACCGGTTAAGGGTTTCCAACGCAAATCTCTGTGTACTATGTGTATGAGCCATTGATTAATTTTTGTTTTGCTTAAGAATCTGTATACATTTATTTACTTCACATGTTTAAAACTTACAAATGAAGTGACTAATTTTGAAGAAGAATCTAATCAAATATTGGATGAATTTTCTGAGTCAAGTCATATTGTTGAAAATAAAGATGAAAATTCCAATTTGCAAAAAGAAAATCTCAGCCTCCTATATATTCCATATGAAGATCATTCAAGCAACAAATTTGAAAATGAAATCAAGGAGCCTCCACCAAATTTACAAGAAGATTGTAGCCTTGCAACATATGATGAAAATCCTGAAGAGCACTTGTAGCAAGAAGAATTGGTGGAAGAAATGAATCTTGAGAAGAATGATGAGCAAGATTCCTATTACATGAAGGGAGGATATTTTCTAGACATTGTTGATGAATCAAGAACCTTGGAGGTGGATGGAGATGAGAACAAAGATGAATGTATTCTTATATCAGAAAATCCTCATCCAATTAAATACAATAGTATTCTTGAGAAGATAAGAATTGATTTCATTGAATCATGGTTTCAAAGCATTGTGGGCCAAGCAATGCAATCTGATTTTGAACGCATCTGGTTTAATATTTCTCCAATATACATTAAGAGTGCCCCTGACTCATTGGTACAAGCCCCAATATGTTTCACAGTTTGGAGTTCATTCCACAAATTAGATCAATACTTGAATGGATCCATTGGAAATCTACCTATACCTAAGGTGCCCCTTTCCTTCAAGTAAGGTAGGGTAGGTAGATCTTGTATGTATATAGTTTTCTTCTTCAGTTCAAGTTTTTCACAATAAGGTAGTCCCTATATTGAAATTTGAAGATAAATCCATGAAAGAAGAATAATTACAAGAATACATTTCGAAGATGACTCCATAGCCCAATGGAGAAGGTAGTTGGTTTTCATATTCAGGGTTCTCAACAACCCACAAGGAGTCACTTTCATGTAGTTGGAGTCAGTTGTTGACCAAAATTGGTCATCTATATTTTCCCACTCCTAGAATAATAAAAAATAAATGATATTAAGAGAATACTTTTTTTGAATGATAACATGTTCATTACGCAATCCTCAGTCTCAACTTTGCCACACATTTTTTGGATCAAAAATATGAGTTTGTATGCTCAAGATATCCAGGTTTCCGTTTAACCACCCAAAAAATGCTTCTTCTTGGAATTTAGAATTATTGGAACCATGTCATCTATTGAAATCATGAATTCTCTTGGAACCATTATGGAACTGTTCATATCTTGTATCATCTCTTGGTACACATAGAAAAAATTACTCTTTTCGAAGAAAAAAATTCCCACACTTAGAATTTTTTCGCGAAAAAAAAATCCCCTCCTCTCATAATTTCTCTCTTCTCCTTACACTTAGTTTATTTTATGCACCCCTCTCCTTTTATACTTCTCCTTCTATAATTCCCAACACCTAGATTTTTCTCACCCCCCCTTCCTCTCCTCTCCTCTCCTCTTACTCAATACTTTTCACTAAAATGTAAACTAAGTGTTATAGTGGGTTGGAAGACTCATCATACCTGCCATACCCCCTCACTTCCCCAACCTGACAACCCTCACATTCGCTTCCTACAAACTACCCCTCCCCCACCTCACTTTATGTCACTCATCCATCTCCACTTCCTACAAACGTCTCCCCCCTTTAAATACCATACATTTCCCCCTCACAACACTCATTTCTCTCCACTTCATGGTGGGTTGGAGGACCCTCCATACTACCACACCATATCACATTCCTCACCCACCAACCCACTCCCTACATTTCCTCCCCCCTTACCTCACCCTACTTCATCCTAATCTCACCTGCTCCCTACATTTCTCCCCTCTCCTTAACTACCCACTACTCCCCCCTTCCTTAAAATATAACGAATGCCTCCCCATACTTAACCATTGTTCTAAAGTCTTCACCTTTTAAACCATGGACCAATAATAGCTTGACACACGTCACCAATGAAACTATTACACATGGTAGCTCACAGAGGGAGACACTTGACACACTATTAATGGTGCCACATGACAAATTTTTATTGGATACATGTAGTAGATAATTGACCAACCACATAATGAAACATGGAAACAAACCATTGGAGACACCTGGCATGTTATTACCAAATACATGTGGTGAAAATTAAGTGGTTGACTCATATAATGATTGGGCGTAGGTGGAGTTTGACTTGTCACTTAAAATTATATTTTATTAATCAATTTTCTAAGGGGAGGTCAAACCCACAAAGATCCATAGTATTCTCTTTTATGTTTCTTACTAAGTGGACATTATGCTTAGCCTTATATGTAATAAACATTCCCATACTCCCATGCATGTGGGATAACAACCATGAAGAAAAGTCAAAATTTTAATGAAGGAGCACAAAATTCAATACAAGGGCCCATATTTGCCCATCAAACTTTATTGACGATGGCTGAGTCACAATCGCTCAAATTTTTAACTGTTGGAAATTTATTTTGATGAAGAATATGTTTGTAAAGGTTTTAAAGGTTGAAAGTGGCCACATTTTTCTCAAAAAATGAAATATAGACAACTTCATTTTTAATGGATCCACTTGACAACTCAACTTCACGAGGTCATATCTTGAGATCCAAGAGTCGGTTTTGGGAAAAAATTATATTGTTGGAAAGATGAGACGATGAATATCACATATAAATTGGTTTCCATGTTTGAAAAATTTATTTTAACTTCCATTAAATTAAATTATAGTCCTCTTTAAAAGGGAAATTAATTAAATTTCGAAAATAAAAGTTTATATGAATTTTTTTTATTAAAAACAGAAAGGGACCCATTTGAAAGATGAAGATATTAATGATGTAAGTTCATTAATTAGGATTCAATGAGGATTTAATGAGGCATTGATTAAAGTGAATACTTCAATAAGAATTGTACGAGAAATTCAAGAAAGGATAATCCCTAACTGCTCAAGTAGTTAGAAAAAAAAATTTTAAAAAGAGAAGAAGGGATTCATCGAGGGTTCCATAATTGGTTTAGAGGGGAAGGGGAAGAAGATTAGAAGAAGAAAGTATAGGCATCATATGCAGTGAAGCTTCTGATCAACAAAGAGAAATCTCCATCTTCTCCCCTCGTTTTCTTCTTCTACACCATTTCTCATAGCTTTATGATTGAATCTATGAATTGCGTACAAGGTCGAGTTCTTGAGTGTTATTGTATTCTTAAAAAGAATTTTCTTATATGATCATGGAGTATTTATAGTCATATATATGGCTGTCAGAGATTTTGTAATGAAAAACATCTTTCATGAATAAAACTCCACAAATAATTACTTCGGAGTTGATTTCAATTGTATCTTGTAACTCTGAGTTTTGAGTATAAGGTATTTGAAATTGACTTATCAAATTCTCTTTTGATATTAAAAGTAATACTCTTTTTAAAATTCTTTGAGATGATCAAATTATTCTCTACTATTTCTTGTGAAGAAGATATGGAAGTATTTGTATGTGATTAAGAAGATTGTATATTTGATGTTGATCACATAAACTCTAATATTGAATCCCCCCTTCAATCTTTTTATTGTTAAAAAACTTCTTGTTGGACATAAAGATCAAATCAAATTATTTAAGAACCATTTGATTGAATAAATTCAAGAAATAAATATCTAGAGTTTGTCAGTGTTTCATGGAAACCTGCACAGGAGATCTAGCTAAAGAAAGTACAAACAAAGCTTATCAAGAAAGGAAGAGAGATTCAAAATGGAAGAATGAGAAAATATATTCACACTACTCCAATGAGCTGATGATTGATACATATATCATGATCAATTTGATACAATGAATGAGTGGAATACACTCATATATAGGGAAAAACATTCCATAATTAAGAAAAGAAATCAAGCAATTAGATTTCCTTAGGAATGAATGCATGCATAATAGTGATGGTAAAAATAGAAAGTTTAAAATAGAACTAGTTAGTTAACTCCCACTGAACTAGTGTGTTGAAAATAGAAATTTCTCCAACACCCCCCCTGAACATCACTATGGAGTAAAAAATGAGTCCTGACTACTAGGACATTTTAGGTACTCATGTACAATGCAACTAATGAACACTGACTAAAAGTGAGGAAAGAGGGAAAACCACGTGTGAACAAAACCCCCCCTCAAAAGATAATGTATCAAAAGAAGAAAATGACAGCTGCTAGGCAATTGTGTTCTTCACTGCAAGACGATCCCACAAAGTCTGAAACTTCTACTCACTGAAAGTCTTCGTGAAGCTGTAGAAATATTTATGGATCTGATGAAGTCCTTTGGAAACATCTTGGGCCTTGTACCTCTTGATCCTGTGGGCCCATCTACACCTGAAAATATTCCTTTCTGGTGGAAGTGGAACCAGATTCCAAGTCTGGTTCTGTAAGAGTGAGTCATACTCCTTCTGCATGGTTGCTTTCCATAATGTATTTCCCACAACCCTATTGTAGTTATGTGGACCAGTAGATTGAACCATATAGCAATGCATGGGAATCACAGGTTTTGAAGCTGAAAATACATGAGAAGGATCCTCATGCTGAGATCGAGTCTTCCTCGAATCCAATGGATTCCCTGCAAGGTTGTCTGCTACCTGAAGTGTGGTATGTGCCTTCTTGGGCATCTGTTGAAGCTTCGACGTTGGCTTCTTATCTGGATGTACTACCTACTTATTTCCATGTACAGAATCTGAGTGTATGGAATCATCTCTGATGTATGAAACTGATGGAAGAACAAGAGTATATGCATGTTGCACTGGAGGTGCATGCAAAGTACTCTCCTTATGTGTAAATAGAATAAAGGAGTCATCGTCAGAAAACTTAGTGAATTTATACAACCTTGACTTGTGATCCACCTCACCAATTGCAATGATGGAATTGTCATGCATGTCAATTACTGAAACTGAATCTGATGTAAATTCAACATTTTTACCTTTCTGAGTGATTTGATAAACTGAGAGCAGATTCATAGAAAGCTTTGGAACATGTAGAACATACTCAAAATTTCCATTGTGGAGTTCCACTCTCCCTTCTCCTGTTACTGCTACTGGAGTATCATCCCCCACGAGAATAGGGGGTCTTGAGTATGGACTCAAAGAAGAGAAAACTTCCTCTTTCGCTTCCATATGATGGGATGCGCCAGAATCTATAATCCATGAATCAGATGAGGAATTTATTGCAACCAGAGCATGATGATTACCTTTCTTAGGAGAAGGATCTTCTTCCTTCTGCTTCTTGACTCCCTCTGGAATGAAGTTTCCAAAGTTGTTATGCTGAAGTTCTTGTGTCATAAGATCGATTTGTTTCTTCATGCATGTGGATTCTTCATGATTCGGTTTACTGAAGTAAGTGCATTGTTTTCCATTCTTCTTCTTCTTCTTGGAATCTAAAGAGTCTCTAGAACCTGAAGAATCGTTGAAGGGTTTGGAATATCCTGCATTCCCCTTCTGTTTGGATGACTTTTTTCCATCATGCATGGTGAGTGCACGTGCTTTGGGATATTTCATTAGGCCCATTTGTATGCATTTTGTCTGCTCTTGTGTAAGAAACTGGAGACCTATAAGACATTTGCTAGAATGGAAATTGGAGACCTATACAACATATTTTGGTCCTAGCTTGGCCAAGATTGTTAGAATAAGTTGTTTCTCTTATGTAGACTTATCAATACCACATTCACCCAAGATTAATAGAAAATATTTAAATTTAGTAAAAAAATCTTGTATATTATCAAAACTTTTAGGGTCTAAGGTATTCAACTCTACCTCAATCATATGACCTCACATCTCATCCAACTTTCCAAAGAGACCTTCTAGGGTGGTCCAGATCTCGTTTGGGGTTTTACATGTGGCAACATGAAACCACAAATCAGTGGAGATTAACTCAAGAAGTAGTCCCATGGCCTCATCCTTATGGTTCACCCATCTCATCTTCCCAATTGTTGATGTAGGTTTTGTTTCTGTCGCTATCGTCAAATTATGCAATCCTTTCCTTCTAAGTTGAAATTCTACCTTGGGCTTCCAATCAAAATAATTGTATGGTGTGAGAATTACCACCAAGTTTGACTGTATAAAAGTTGTCCTATCCATCTCTCCCACCATTTCTAAGAACCTCAAATTTCTGAGCAAACGGTGAAGAATCTCGCCAAATGGTTGAAAACCCACTTCCAAAATGGACCAATTTACTTTCCTCATGGGCCATTTCCTCCAAAACGTAATATTTTGGGAGCAATGAATGTAGAAAGGTACTACCACGGATTCATATCAGTTTCAGGAGGCTATCTTGCGGCTTACTTTTTGAGCAAACGGTGAAGAATCTCGCCAAACGGTTGAAAACCCACTTCCAACATGGGCCGATTTACTTTTCAAGTGGGTCGTTTCCTCCAAAACATAATATTTTGGGAGGAATAATTGCTGAAAGTTACGACCATGGATTTAGTTCACCGAAACCCTGATTTTCCTTATTCTTTGGCTTGTCTGGCTTGCTCCAAGAATCATAGCTTTGATACCATGTCAGTGTTTCATGGAAACCTGCACAGGAGATCTAGCTAAAGCAAGTACAAACAAAGCTTATCAAGAAAGGAAGAGAGATTCAATATGGAAGAATGAGAAAATATATTCACACTACTCCAATGAGATGATGATTAATACATAGATCATGATCAATTTGATACAATGAATGAGTGGAATACACTCATATATAGGGCAAAACATTCCATAATTAAGAAAAACAATCAAGCAGTTAGTTTTCCTTAGGAATGCATGCATGCATAATAGTGATGGTAAAAATAGAAAGTCTAAATAGAACTAGTTAGTTAGCTCCCACTAAACTAGTGTGTCGAAAATATAAATTTCTCCAATATTTGATTGAATAAATTCAAGAAATAAATATCTAGAGTTTGTTGCCTAAGAACTCTCTTAATCCAAGATATCACAGATATATATTTTAGCCAAAGAGGAGTACCACCTCTATAAAAATGTGAGGCAATTCATATCCTTGTGAGGTTGTCGTTTCAGTCCTAACAGACTCAAACATCAACAATCCCAAAGAAACACACCATTGATAATGAAGAATGGAACCAGTGGAATGGATACTAGAAAAACATCAATTGGAGGCTCATATGATGGTGGAGATAAAGACCCATCGAGGAAAAGTATTGAAAAAACACACATTACATACACTCCCGTGAAAAGAAAAATAATTATATCATAAACAGAGTTAAACATACTAGAAATCCAAGAAAGTCCCCATGCAATGGACATGTACTAGCTCACTGAAGAACTTGGTTGGTTTGCACAAAGGTTGTTAGAAACAAGAGAAATTGTTGAAGCTAAAATAACCTAGAATCCCAAAATATTTGAAGAGGAATTTGTTACTTTGCACCATGCAGCATACAATCGTGAAACTAAGCAATTATTGCTGGAAAAAGTCAATACCAACAATAAAAGGTCATCAGAATGATCTAAATCTTCAATTGATTTGGATAGAATAGAACCATCCAAAATTGAAAACTTTCATGAAGCTATTGGAGATGCATTAAAAAAATCAGTTCTTAATATGGAAAAAGATAATTCATAATGAAATAAGAGGACAAAATAATTGGAAGTTGCTTTGTTACTAGGACCATTATTTCCACAACCTTTGAGTTCGATTCAACCTACACTTGAGTTTGATGACATCCCAAAAAGAAGTACAAAATACAAAGGCTCGACAAGTTTATTGCAAGCTCTAAGAAAATATG
The DNA here is from genome assembly GCA_009831015.1 of Picea engelmannii. NCBI lineage: Eukaryota > Viridiplantae > Streptophyta > Pinopsida > Pinales > Pinaceae > Picea > Picea engelmannii. The sequence goes on from ML801577.1 coordinate 212,047, forward strand.
TTGGTGATTCCATACAAAAGAAAATTGATATGTTTCAAGAGATTTGAGAGCTTGCCCAAAGTATTGCTAGCTTTTCATCCAGAATACAAAATTTCAAAGAATACTTCCAAAAGGATTTGAAAAATGATAAAGGATTTTTTAAGGAAGTTGTAAACACATTTTCAACCAAATCCTCAAGCTTAAATGAAGCCCGAAGAAAGGAACATAAACTTCCCTCGTGTTACCGTATGAAACAGATCAATGCATGTTGGCTAAGGAGAATCAAGGAATTAAGAGAAATGATAAATGAAACTGATGTCTTAAAGAATAAGAAAAGTTATTTATTTCTTAAACTTGTTAATCTTATTAAAGAATTGAGTGGTCCCGATTTCTTTATGGATACCATGATCTTGAACAAAGAATATTGAACATGACAACTTAGTGCATTGAAAGTTGCTTGGGCTAATGAATTTACAGAAACTATAGAATTTTCTGAAGATTAAGTTGAAAAATGGTTAGTTCGGTATATCAATAGGAATGATGAAGTGGATGAAACATTGCATCAATCAGAGATATATTTGAGGGAATTTGAAAATTAGTTGTTTGAAATTAAAACTAAGCATGAAATTATTGTGGCATCGTTAAGGGAGTACATTGAGGAGTGGTTGAAAAAACTGTTAGTCAAAATTATTGAACTAGAAAATCAAGAAACAGTTACATCGATTATGCCATCTCAAAAATATCACACACTTATGATTCAGGAGCATCGTCAGTGAGCACGCATGGTAGGACAACTCAATGCCTTGGAATCATTTCAGAATCTTAAACACTGGTGTTTACTCCGAATATTTTGGAGCTGATTGAAAAACAGAAGAAGATCAAACGCTTAGAAGTTGAATGATCATGAGTGATCTGGGAGTTTTCACTCCTAATATTGAATGTAATTGAATCAAGGTATCAATTAGGTTTTGTTTTCGAGTAGACGAGTAGTCGGGGGGAACCCTATGAACCCTCTGAGATAAATAGAGGTTTTGTACGCCCAAATGAGGCTGCTGCAAGTTAGTAGGAAATTTCTGGATTTTTAGTTGTTGTTTTGATCATAACTGTAGCCATTTACTTTTGAATGGATATAACAGAGGAAAATTGATCCAATGCATGGGTTGTTATTGTTTTCAATTCCTTGTTATTGTTGTTTTCATGAATGAATGAATTTCATTACGAATATATGAAATTGTGAGATGTTTGCATAAGTTTCAATTATATCTCTTTGATTCAGTCTATGCAAGGTGTGCACACAATCTGCAAGGAGTGTGTTGATGGAATCTGTTTTGATTTTGAAGCTCAAAAGAGATAGCACAAAACTTTCCCTTTGCAAGGAGTGTAAAGTGACTGCTGCAAGGCGTGCGCAGTCACTCGCAAGAACCCAAACCTTGTGTAAGAATCTATTGCAAGGCGTGCACAGACCCAAATTTTGACTAAGTGTCAAAGTGGCTCTTTAAGAAGTCAAAGGAGCAAAAGGCGAGAAATCTCAGGAAGGATAGCGGGAAAGATCTTCAAAGAAATTAAGAATTTTGAAGGTGTTAGCGATATTTATTGTAAGGGGGGTTAGAATGTGAAAGGAAGGGTTAAAAACCCATTTGTCCTAAGTTTTGGTGTGAATGTGCCTGTGTTAAACAAAAATCAAGTCTGAGTGGCTGGGATTCACGCACCCGGATCAACAGCGCACGTTGGATTCCGGACCCCCCTTGCCTTTCTACCTTTAAGCGGGGGGGGGTCCGGAATCGGGGGTGCACCTCTCCAACGGTCCAGATCGGCGCGCCCAGATCAACGGCGATGAAGACCATTCCGGAACCCCCCCCCGCCTTTCTAGCTTTAAGTGGAGGGGGGGGTCAGGAATCAGGGACGCAGCTTTCAGCGGCCACGATCGAGGAAGTCGGATCAACGACTCATCGACGGCCTCATCCCTCTCAGCTACCCTGTATTTAACCCCGCATGGGCCCATCTCCCATCGTGACATTTCCCTTTCCGCCTTTCCTCTGCTGCCATGTGTCATCGTTCCCCCTCTCCATCACTCGTCCACATGGCCTCTTCCTCGTCTCATCATCTATTTACCGCCCGCCACGTGTCCTGTTCCTTTCCACGTCTACCCTCTTTCCTCCTGCATTTGATCCTTTACCAAGTGTCTCTCCTTCAACCTTCCTCACCTTCCTATCTGTTCAGGCCTTGTCCACATAATCCGATGCCACCACCCCTATCATGCGCCCCATCCTTCGCACTGGCCTCTACGCATACCCGTCCTCCAAGATGTTCAGTTATTCCAGGTGGCGGCGTGAGGAGTACTCCATATCCCAAAATGCTGAGTTGTCTGGGCCATTCTCAATCCCAAGAAGCAGTTATTGAAGCGATTGGTGGTGGTTAGACATCGTCTCCGTCGTAATGGGAAGTCCTGCATTGAATTAAAGGCATGTTGATTCTCCGAATAAACTATCAGAAGATCGATCACATCTGCCATAAGTTGTACGACCATTCAAAGATTGCAGCTCCGTGTTGTCAGAAGCCATGCAGACGCAAAGCTTTCAATGCTACATCTTGGTTCTGTTGTTGTTGTTAGTTTGAGTATATGAAGGCATTTTAGCCATTTTTGTATCTATCGATGGTAGAGCTAAGCTCCCAACTGTAAAGTTTTCATGACCATTATGGATTCCTGGTTATGTATCTGTGTTTGAGACTTCTTGGTTTGTAACAAACAGTTTCCCTTTTTCCATCTCTATTTTCGTCTTATGATGGAGAGTTCATGATCGAATGATTCGCTTGAATTATACAGTGATGTTATGGTAAAGGATTTATTGTTGCATTGTTGTTTCTCTGGTTTCCTGTTTTTGGAAGTAAGATGATCTTGTTTTCAGATGCCTACTTTCATCGTCTGATAGAAGCTTGATGCCTATAGTAGACCCTTACACCCTTCTCATGAAGTCTTCCATCTACTCACCCTTATTACAACTCATTGTTTGGAATTTATCAAGACCTCACTCGTTTTTTGCATGCCTGGCCCAGTTTCTGAGTTGAAATGACTGTTTCGAGTTTGCTTCCATTTGATCACCCCTACCAAAACAAATCGTGACATTAAACTGATGGGCGTCGGGCTCTTCTCCTACAAGCAATCCAGGAGTGATTTCCGTCGCCAACATTTCTGGAGTCGTTTCCGGGGACGATGTTGAATATATTCCCCGGGATTGAATGACAAAGATTAGACTGATTCTGAAGGTGCATCAGATATCAGAACTGGAAGATTGCTACTGTGCACCTAGCGACTCCACTATGACGACTCCGCTGGGGAGAACCTATTCTATCAACTGTGGCTTCGAGAGGCAGACACACGAGGTCTAATCCACACCTGCCTTTAGCCACACCTGGAGCTGACTCAAAAGCAGTGCGTAGAAAGGGAAAGAGCTCTGCGAAAGAAGTGTCCATCGCCGAAATAGGTAATGCGCCTTCCCCTTCTGTGAGTACTCCATTTTCTTATTCTCAGCTTCCTAGTCGTCCTTCCTCTGAGGTTTCCCATTTTTTGAATTTTGGGAGTGTTCCTGCTGAGTTTTCTCCTCCTGGTCTAGTATCAGAAAGAGAAATCCTTATCACTCCCTCCTCCCTGGAGGTCTTGCCTCATCAAAGACTTCTAACATCTGAAGGTTTCACCACCCCTCCTTTTGTTATTACTGTTGCGCAGAGAGAAGCGTCTTCACACTCAGGTCCCTTGGATTTTTCTCTGTTTTCACCATTGTCTCCTCCAAGAATATCTGTTCTGACGTCTCCCATTCATACTCCTTCTCCTCCGAGTTCTCCTCTACTTAATATCCCTATGGATGGTGTTAATCCTTCTCCGAATAGAATGGATGCCATAGTGGCTGCTAGGTACGTTCCATTGATTCTACCCCAGCCTTTGAACCTGCTGCCTGTTGGAGACTATTTGAAATACATGCCCAAGTTCAGTGGTGAGGGAGATGTAACTGCTGAAGAGAACTTAGTTTCCTTTTAAATCTATGCAGACAACTTGAATATTGAGAGTGAAGATGTCTGGATGAGAGTCTTTGTCCAGAGCCTTGATGGGGAGGTGAGGAAATGGTTCCGAGGACTGGCCCCTGGATCTATTGTTGGCATTGAAGCCTTGGATAACGTTTTCCTGAGGCAGTGGGGGGATAGAAAAGATTATATGTATTACATGACTGAGTTTGGGTCTCTCAAGAAGATGGAAGGAGAGTCTGTCTCAGACTTCCAAAATATTTAACAAGATGTACAACAAGATTCCTGCAGAGATTAAACCCTTAGAGGCCTCTGCTCAAATTTCCTATGCTAGTGCATTTGACCCTGATTTTTGTCTCGTGTTAAGAGAAAGAAGAGCCACCTCTTTAGATCAGATGCAAGATGAAGTTATAGAAGTGGAATCCAACATATTGGCAGCTGACAGACTGAGAAGCCAGGATGACACAGATAGAAGAAAGGAAAAGTCGGAAGCCTCCACTTCCGACCCCTCATTGCCCCACTCTCAAGTAAATGAGCTGACCCGAGTTATGAACCTTCTTAAAGAAGAGGTGGAAAGATTGAAGGTTGAAAGAAAGAAAGCATACAAGGGCCCTCAGAACATCGAAAATAAAGGAGGTTTTAGAAGGCCAAATAATTTCACTCCTCCAACTATGCACAGAGAGAAGGAAAGAGACAGAGAAGACCAAAGAATTCAGGCTCCCTTCCAGAACAAATTTGTGGTTGATGAAGAGGAAGGGGAAACAGATGAGCCTGAGCCCAAAATCCACAGTGTAGAAGTCACTCCCCCTTTCCCTCATCTGACCCGATCAGCATATGAAGAGTCTTTCATGGATGGTCATCTGAATGAATTAAGCAAGGGAGACAAAGCGGGTGGCGGTCGAGGCAGATACAACTTGAGGTCCGACAAAAGAGTAGCAGCACCTGATGTTCCTGAGCCATCCAATAGGGTAGAGAAACCTGCCAATGAGATACCGGATTCTCACAGAGGTAAGAAGGCCCAACCTTTCTCTCCCATTGTCCATAATCATGTTCCAGAAATTAGAGAAATTCCAAAGCCTATGTCTTCTTTCAATTTCTAACATGAGGTTCAAAAGATCAGAATCCATGTGCCCCTCACCGAGTTAATTAAACACGGGGAATTCAAAAAACGATTCTCCGACCTTTTGGAATCTGAAGCCTCAAGCCCTTCCACGGACTCCATTAACCTCCAAGATGAAAGGCCTACAGTTGTCCTAGGTCCCATGGTAGAAGACAGAGATGATTCATCCCCTCCCTTCTACACATCCCTGAATATACATGACAAAGTGTTGCACAATTGCTTGATGGATTCAGGGGCCTCTCACAACCTCATGCCTAAAGCCGTCATGGAAGAGCTAGGATTAGAAGTCACTAGAGCCTATCATGACCTCTATTCCTTTGACTCCAGGAGGGTACAATGTTTGGGAGTCATCAAGGACTTGGTAGTCTCCCTGTTTCAGCTGCCCATGAAGAGTATGGTCATGGATATTGTGGTAGCTGACGTCCCCCCCAAGTTTGGCATGTTTTTGTCAAGATCTTGGATTAAAAGACTGGGGGGAACCCTGCATATGGATCTCACATATGCCACCATTCCGGTGTTCGGCAAGGAACATAGGAGACTGTACAGAGAAGCCCAGCTGGCCTACATTGTCAGTGATGAAGCAAACCCCACTAATCATTCCATATATGCCTTGGAAACTGATTTAGGCTCCAGTTTACTGCAGCTCACAGAGACTCCTGAACCCCCTTTGCAGATCAGAAAGCAATCCATTCTTAATCGGGAGAGCCCCTCTCCAATCACCTCTGTCTGGAATATGTTCTTTGATGGAGCTTCCTCCAGTATGGGTGCAGGTGCCAGGATAGTGTTCGTGTCCCCTTGTCATGAGACCATCTCTCTTTCATACAGGCTGGAATTTGAAGTCACTAACAATGTGGCAGAATATGAAGTTCTGGTTCTAGGATTGAGAGATGCAAAGGAGATGGGAATTAAAGAAGTGGTTGTGTTTGGGGATGCAGAGTTGATTGTCCAGCAGGTCAAAAATGTTTATCAGACTAAGCATCCTCGAATCAGGAATTATAGGAACGAGGTATGGGACCTTGTGAATAATTTCTTCCTGGATTTTAACATCTCTTTCATTCCAAGGGAAGAAAATGACCCAGCCGACTGTTTATCTTTCACAGCTAGTCTGCTTGAAGTTCCTGGGCTGCCCACTGTCAGGTCCGATATTGAAATAAAATACAGACCCTCTGTACCAGACAATGTCAAGCATTGGAGGGTATTTGAAGATGATCTGGAGATCGAAAATTTCCTCCAATCACTGGGCGACTTTTCTGCATTACACATTGATGAGGATCCTGACATTGAGGGAGAACCTGATCCTCACCCTGGAGAGTTGATGGATAAAATTGTTGACCATCAGATTATACAACTGCCGAGCAACCACATTCTGAAAGGACTCATCCCGCTAGAAAGGTTGTTTGATGGAAATGATGTGGCAGTAAAGGGGAGAGTCTCTGGTGATGATGCTGATACAGCTGATTGCAACATAGGCACACTAGAGGAGCCCAAGATGGTCAAACTGTCAAAGAGTCTGACCGGGGAGTAGAGGATCGGATATATTAAATTGCTAAGGGAGTTTGCTGACGTGTTTGCATGGACCTACGAAGACCTCAAGACATATGACACGTCAGTCATTGAGCACAAGATCCCACTGAAAGAGGAGGCTAAACCATTCAAGCAGAAGCTGAGACAGATAAATCCCACGCTGCTACCTGTCATGGAGAGGGAGGTGAAAAAGCTGCTGGATGCCCAGATCATTGTCCCCTTGAGATATTCGGACTGGGTAGCTAATTTGGTCCCAGTAAGAAAAAAGAGTGGTGAAATTAGACTTTGTGTTGATTTCAGAAACTTGAACAGGAGCTCAAGGAAGGATAATTATCCCTTGCCCAACATGGAGCACATATTGCAGAAGGTCACTTGTGCTTCCAGAATATCCATGATTGATGGATTTTCTGGCTATAATCAGATATCAGTCATGCCGGAGGACAGGGAGAAGACAACTTTCACCACTCCTTGGGGCACATTCATGTATGCCAAGATGCCATTTGGGTTGATGAACGCAGGAGCAACATTTCAGCGAGCCATGGATATAGCCTTCATCGGGGAGAAAGACAAGTTCGTGGTGATTTACTTGGATGACATAACAGTCTTCTCCGAGACTGACAAAGAACACCGCTGCCACTTGAAGAGAGTTTTCCTGAAGTATTGCAAGTTTGGCCTTTCCCTGAATCCCAAGAAATCATTATTTGTTATGCAAGAAGGAAAGTTGTTAGGCCATATAGTATCAGCAGAGGGAGTGAGGATTGACCCTGACAGGGTAGAGGCACTTCAGGCCCTGCCACTTCCCAGATCTAAGAAAGAGGTCCAAGCATTTATGGGAAGGATTAATTTTCTGAGGAGATTTGTTTCAAATTTTGTTGATTTGGTGAAACACATCACAGCCATGCTCAAGAAGGGGCATGAAATAAAATGGACTTCTGAACCCAGAGAATCTTTTGTCCAAATAAAGAAAGCGTTGACTGAAGCACATGTGCTATTCAGTCCCGATTATTCCAAAGACTTTATGGTATTTTCTTTTGCTTTCTATGACATCGTCGCTGCAGTTCTGTTGCAGAAAAATGATCAGGGGAAGGAGCAGCCTATTGCCTTCTTTAGCAAGGCGCTGAGAGATGCAGAGCTCCGGAACGAAATCATGGAGAAGTAGGCTTATGCCCTGGTGAAATCCCTCGAGGCTTTCAGAGTCTATGTCTTGCATTCAAAGATCATTGCATATGTCCCTTCATCTTCTGTGAAGGACATTCTTATACAGCCTGACATAGACGAAAGAAGAGGAAAATGGATCGCTAAGATCCTAGAATTTGATCTGGAAATCAAGCCCACCAAGCTAATAAAAGGGCAAGGTTTGGCCAAGCTGCTGGATGAATCCAATTGTAAAGCCTTGGGAATTAACTTCATCAATGAGCAAGCTGAGTCATCCAACAGGGGTTCCCAGAGCACTGTGCCACTAGCAGAATGCACCTGGTACAAGGATATTCTGTATTTTCTGCAAGAATTGAAGCCTCCTGATGGATTGGGGAAAAGTAAAGCCAGAGCCTTAAAGCTCAAAGCGGTCAGGTATTGCCTCATTGACCAAACCTTGTATTGGAAAGACCCCCAGGGGATATTATTGAGGTGTCTGGACCCACAGCAGACCCAAAAGGTTATATTCGACTTCCATAGCGGTCTCTGTGGAGGTCATCATTTTTGGAAGACCACAGCTCACAAGATCCTCCGAGCTGGATATTACTAGCCCACCTTATTTCCTGATGTCTGCAGGGAAATTAGAGATTGTATCAAATGCCAGAAATTCTCAGGGAAGCAACAACTCAAATCCCTGCCCTTGAAACCTATAGTGGTCTCAGCACCCTTTCAACAGTGGGGATTGGACTTCATCGGGGAAATTCATCCCCCTTCGAGTGGCCAACACCGATGGATTCTAACAGCCACCGACTACTTCACTAAATGGATAGAAGTTATCCCTACCAGAAGCACTTCTCACAAAGTAATCATCAGCTTCCTGGAAGACATCATAGCTAGGTTTGGCTGCCCCAGCAAAATTATCACTGACAATGCTTCCCCATTCCGGTCTGAGCCTCTGGTCAAGTTTTGTGAACAATTTGGAATTTCACTGATTCACTCCACTCCCTACTATCCTCAGGGAAATGGACTGGCAGAGTCCTCCAATAAAAGCCTAATCAATCTTATCAAAAAGCTACTGGAGGATAATAAAAGGGCCTGGGACTCAAAGCTCAAATTTGCCCTTTGGGCTGATCGAGTAACAACCAAGAAATCACTGGGCATCTCACCTTTCCAACTGGTTTATGGAATAGAGGTCGTTTTCCCCACTCAACTTGCCTTGCCTGTAGCCAATCTCCTCCAGGACTATGAAGGAGAACCTAACCATGTGCTCAGGAGAATTCATCAGATGGTGGAAGTGCAGCAAATTAGAGAACAGGTCCTGGACAGAGCTTACAATCATCAACAGAAGATCAAGCAGGCTTTTGACAGGAAGAGCAGAAAGAAAGAATTCGAGCAGGGTGATCTGGTGCTCAAGTGGGATGCACCCAGACAAGAAAAGGGAAAACACAGTAAATTTGATTCCCTCTGGTTCGGGCCTTTCAAGATCCTTGAAGTATTCTCAAATAACACTTATAGGCTGTAGGATCTGGAAAGCAATGAAGTTTTCAGTGGCCCGGTCAATGGGCATTTCTTAAAAAAGTGTTTTCTATGAGCCATAGTTGGCTCTTTTTTTTTGTTTTGTAAATATTGTTTATTTTTTTTATTTCGGACTAATAAATGACTCCATATCCAAACAACAAAAGCACTAAGTCTGCAGAAGAGTTCTTAGAGCATCACAGGGACGACTATATCCCCCATGGAGCCAAATGTTAGTGATATTTCTTGTAAGGGGGGTTAGAATGTGAAAGGAAGGGTTAAAAACCCATTTGTCCTAAGTTTTGGTGCGAATGCGCCTGTGTTAAATGAAAATCAAGTCTGAGCGGCTGGGATTCGTGCGCCCGGATCAACGGCGCACGTTGGATTCTGGACCCCCCTTGCCTTTCTACCTTTAAATGGGGGGGGGTCCGGAATCGAGGGAGCACCTCTCCAACGGTCCAGATCGGCGTGCTCGGATCAACGGCGATGAAGACCATTCCGGACCCCCCCCACCTTTCTACCTTTAAGCGGAGGGGGGGGGGGGTCTGGAATCAGGGATGCAACTTTTAGCGGCCACGATTGAGGAGCCCGGATCAACGGCTCATCGACGGCCTCGTCCCTCTCAACTACCCTGTCTTTAACCCTTCATGGGCCCATCTCCAGTCGTGACATTTCCCTTTCCGCCTTTCCTCTACTGTCGTGTGTCATCAGTCCCCCTCTCCATCACTCGTCCACATGGCCTCTTCCTCGTCTCATCATCTATTTACCGCCCGCCACGTGTCTCGTTCCTTTCCACGTCTACCCTCTTGCCTCCTACGTTCGATCCTTTTCCAAGTGTCTCTCCTTCAACCTTCCTCGCCTTCCTATCCGTTCAGGCCTTGTCCACATAATCCGACGCCACCACCCCTATCATGCGCCCCATCCTTCGCACTGGCCTCTACGCATACCCGTCCTCCAAGTTGTTCAGTTATTCCAGGTGGCGGCGTGAGGAGTACTCCATATCCCGAAATGTTGAGTTGGCTGGGCCATTCTCAATCCCAAGAAGCAGTTATTGAAGCGGTTGGTGGTGGCTAGACATCGTCTCCGTCGTAATGGGAAGTCCTGCATTGAATTAAAGGCACGTCGATTCGCCGAATAAACTGTCAGAAGATCGATCGCGTCTGCCATAAGTTGCACGACCATTCAAAGATTGCAGCTTTGTGTTGTCAGAAGCCATGCAGACGCAAAGCTTTCAATGCTACGTCTCGGTTCTGTTGTTGTTGTTAGTTTGAGTATATGAAGGCATTTTAGCCATTTTTTTATCTATCGATGGTAGAGCTAAGCTCCCGACTGTAAAGTTTTCATGACCATTCTAGATTCCTGGTTATGTATCTGTGTTTGAGACTTCTTGGTTTGTAACAAACAGTTTCCCTTTTTCCATATCTGTTTTCGTCTTATGTTGGAGAGTTCATGATCGAATGATTCGCTTGAATTATACAGTGATGTTATGGTAAAGGATTTATTGTTGCATTGTTGTTTCTCTGGTTTCCCGTGTTTGGAAGTAAGATGATCTTGTTTTCAGATGCCTGCTTTCATCGTCTGATAGAAGCTTGATGCCTATAGCAGACCCTTACACCCTTCTCATGAAGTCTTCCATCTACTCACCCTTATTACAACTCACTGTTTGGAATTTATCAAGACCTCACTCATTTTTTGCATGCCTGGCCCAGTTTCTGAGTTGAAACGACTGTTCCAAGTTTGCTTCCATTTGATCACCCCTACCAAAACAAATCATGACATTAAACTGATGGGCGTTGGGCTCTGCTCCTGCAAGCAATCCAGGAGTGAATTCCGTCGCCAACAGAAGGTTTCCCAAATCACCGGCTATGATCCATCTAGGAGGGAGTGGAGAGCATTCTAGATCGTTGGATCTGGGAAAGATGCATGAGATTTAAGTTTCTTGAAGCACAGAGTAGAGTGGAATGCCAAATTTATGAAGTCCCGAAGTGACTAGGAATAGTCCATTGTCAAGAGGGATAGGTGGTGTGAGATCCATAACTTCGAAAGTTTTTGAACGAGGGGAGAGAAGAATCATCGAAGACCTGAAGTAAGTCCTGGCCATTGATCACCAGGGGGATACATGTCAGCAGATCAGAGTCTCCAAGAGAAACGAATGCATAGAATTTTGAAACCCTCGAAGCCCGAAGAGCCGAAGAGCCGAAGGGAATATGGACCATCATATCCAGAGGGATACGTGACGATGGATCACAATCTCTGGGTGAAATCACTCTGGGAGAAAAGAGACGGAGGAGAATTTGAGATCGTTGAAGCCCGAATCGCCGGAGCGGATGAGAGCTGTCGATTCGAAGGTGGACACACGTCGCCAGATATAGAACTCCGGAGGAAAGCGGAGGGGGAAAACACCAAAATCCCGAAGGAGATCTCGATCGTTGATAGAGAAGGGGGCCGAAGGACCATTGATCTACTTGAAAGAGCCAAAGTCCCAATGTTAAGGTAGGGTCGTTGATTTGAGGAGTACACATGGAAAAAGATCTTCCATTTTGGAGAAAGAAACTTCGAAAGAAGAAGGAGGGCGTTGAACAAGAACTCCCGAAGCCCGAAGGGCCAAAGAGGACCACAGTCAATGATCTGTGAGGAGTACATGTTGACAGATCGTGGAGATCTGGGAATGCACGTGAAAGGAGGAGAGAAGGCAGAAAGGGAGGAAAGATTGTAGTCATTGATTGAGAGGTATCATATGACATCAAGATATCAACAGTCATGCTTGATTGCGGGGACAAAAAGTGCTCAAAATTTAAAATTTCGAGGTGGGCCGCAATCGGAACTACGATATCGGCAAAGGGGTATGTGGCAGCTAAAGGTAAATTGTGGGGAGAAAATCGGGTTGGTCCCAAACCACTCTTGGGAGCGCCCTCAATCGTGCATTTATGCAAGGACATAGCCCAAGGTCACATGTGGGAAGGGGCTAACGAGAGAGGAGCTTGCGCCTGAAACCTGCGAGTTCAACACTGTAGAGAAAGAGGTTGTGGGTGTCATAGAACCTACACCAGAGGACAAAAAGGGCCCATGTTAATTCATAAATGAGACCATTAAGTTCTTAGAGATCTAATTTGGCTCAGAATTGAATATCCTTGACTGGGAGTTCACGCAACCCTTAGGAGATAACGGGGTCTGCATCAAGTGGTATCAGAGATAAATGTTTGCTTGCAGACAATAGGCAAATGAGAGGAGACAAAGGAGCTTGAAGGTGTACTTTGTGTGTGAGAGACTCAGCACAATGCCACCGAGGAGATGAGTGGAGCCACCTTTAGCCAATCATGTTGTAGAAAGAGAAATACGAGAGCTTCGTGCAAGATTAGAGGTGATGGAGGCAGTGAAAGGGAGGGCACCTGATGTTGGAGACATCAATGATGCAGAGAGTGAAGAAGTAGAATTAGAAGAAGCTGCATGAGAAAATGTTGCCGAAGAACGCTTGCTGAGAGTAGTTCTTAGATTGGGAGCTAGAGCCAAGATAGAAGTCCCAATGTATGAAGGAAATTTGGATGATGAAGAGCTATTGGATTGCATACGATACATGGAAAAATACTTCGACTATGAATATGTCGATGAGGAGAAAAGAGTGAGACATGTTGTCACCAGGCTAAAAGGACATGCAACACTGTGGTGGGATGAATTGCAAGCTGAGAGGAGAAGCAAGGGAAAACAAAAGATAAAGAATTGGGACAGAATGGTAGCCAAGTTGAAGGCTAAATTCATGCCCAAGTATTATCAAATCAATTTGTTCAGGAAGTTGAAGAACCTGAGACAAAATGGTATGACAGTTAAAGAGTACATGGAGGAGTTCTACAATATGAATATCAGAACTGGACAAAGAGAGAAAGATGAAGAAAAATTTTCCAAGTATATAAATGGCATGAGATATGAAATCCAGGATGAGATCAACATGATGTCACTAAGGATAGTGGACGATGATTAACAGTTTGCACTAAAGGAAGAGGAGAAATTGTCCAGAAAACAAAGCCAACGAGGTAGAGGTAGGAGCCCGACCCCGAACAAAGGCAAGGGAGTTTCCAATGACAAGGCACATAAATCCAAATATGAGACTAAGAAACTGCACAGTCACTCGAAAAGAGGAGGAAGCCCCCGAGGAAGACAAGGTGGTGTAAGAAGTTCTTCTAGAGGAAGAGGAAGAAGCAGAGGAGGAGAAGTAAGGTGTTATGCCTATGGAAAGACAGGGCACATGTATTGGGAATGTCCCGAGAAAAAGAAAGAAGGAGGAGGTGAAGCTCAAATTTCAGAAGCACATAGAAGGAATGTTGAAGTAGAAGGAGTAGAGGATGGAACATCCTTGATGTTGAGAAAGGTTCTCTTAAAACTAGAGGAAGAAGTTGAAAATCCAGTGCAGAGGAACAATCTATTTAGGACATCTTGCAAGACTAAAGACAGAGTATGCAAGGTGATAATTGATAGTGGGAGCAATAACTTAGTATCCATAAAGATGGTGGAGAAATTGGAGCTAGAGACAACTACACATCCGAAGCCATACAAAGTCTCATGGTTGCAGAAAGGACACCAGGTAATGGTTACTAAACAATGCCTTGTTGAATTTAAGATAGGAGGATATAGAGACAAAATTATATGTGATGTAATTCCCATGGATGTATGTCATATCTTGTTGGTAAGACCATGGAAGTTTGACAGGAATGTCATTCATGATGGGAGGAAGAATACATACACCTTGGAGAAGAATGGTAGGACACACATGTTGATGCCAATAGAATAGAAGAAAGTGAAGAGGAAGCCAACACAAGCATACTTCTCATGAGCAGGAAGGAACTCCTAAAAGAATTCAAGAAAGAATAGGAGATGTAGTTTGTTGTGGTGAGGAAACCTAGAGTTATCCTTACAAGTACTTCGATGGATGATTTACCTGAAGAAGTTCAGGAATTGTTGGACAATTTTGCTAACATAGTGGTGGATGAGATACCTAACTCGTTTCCACCCATCAGAAGTATCATCCATTGTTGGCACAGGGGAATACTCGAGGTTCACTCCAAGAGTGCACCAACAAGCCCTAGCTACTGGCCCTTTTGGAAACACCTATGAAGAAGAAGCAGTCTCACCCAAAGAAGCTAAGAGGGGGGTTGCAGGACAGGAATGTCTACAACCAAGGGAATATCAAGTGGATCTATCACAACAACAATACAACATTCATATATCACTTATCAGCTAGGTCTATCTTGCGCAACTATAGAACTGATCTAACATAAGACTACCAATAACAATATAACAATGACAAAGATCCAGGCATCAATCACACATACGACACAAAATATATGCGGTTCACCCTCTCTCTAGGGCTACGTCCATAGAACTGTGCTTATGATTTATTAAGGTAAATCATACAGTTCTTATCTCCACTCTCAGCTAGCAGATCTTCTTTTTTCTCTCTCTTTCTCTCCCCTTCATGTGCACCCAGCTGTAGGACTTGACCTTTGCACACAGCTTGTTAAGTCCCAAAATAGCACCATTATTTTGGTCAGGTTCTATGGTGGATAGCACGGCTATCGATGGTTTCCTCAATCCATTGTTGAGTCTTTTAGCTGCAGAATTTTAGATTTTGGTTTGACTTAGAAATAATTTGGATTGTAAAGTCTTCCTTTTGTCATTTTCTACTTTCCACAGCTAACTTGTTTTCAAAGGTTCATTGTGCGTTGTGGAAAGTTCCCACTTTCAATAGCTAAGGAGATCGTTTCATCAGTTGGCGCGCTGTTGAAAGTGTCAAATCTTAAAAGGTTCTTAAAATCAGTTCTCGAGTGGCATGTTGTCAAAGATTCATGCTTTAAGCAGCTAAGGAGGGTCTTCTAAAAAGTGGCGCGCTGTGGAAAGTGCATACTTTCCGCAGCTAACAGGGGCTTACAAAGAGGCGCACTGAGGAAAGTCAAGATTATCAACAGCTAACAGAGGCTGTACTCCCGGGTTGGCAACATCAAATCAAATCTTTCTTTCCATATCAGACATTGTTCACAAAGGATCGTTTATGGTTTTGAGTTGCAAATGGAAAAATGATACTTAAACTTGCAGAGAAATTTTCGATCCCTTCCTGAGCTCCAAATTAAGATCTGACAACACCATTGGAAAGCTGAGATTCTCTAGATGTCGATCGACTATTCATATGTGAAAAATGGATTTTTTATGACCGAGAAATTC
>ML801577.1:235415-280228 GCA_009831015.1 Picea engelmannii
CCAAGACGACTGCGCAGACAATAGAACTTCTGCTCAATGAAGGTCTTGGTAAAGATGTCTACAGTCTTTTCTGCTGAAGGAAAAAATTGGAGGTCGATGATCCCCTCATGTACTAAGTCCCAAATCTAGTGCATGTGGATCTTGATGTGCTTCATCCACTGCCTCTGAAATGGATCTTTGCATAACTTTAGAGTGCTCTGGTTGTGACACTAGATGACGATCGACCGATGAAACTGAATGCCCAACTCAGTGAGAAAATGTTGTAGCCACATAGCCTTAGTGGTTATGTTAACTACCCCTCTACACTCTACCTCAACTGAAGATATAGAAATATCAGCATGCTTCTTTCTCAACTAATAGATAGACCTGGAACCAAGACTGAGTGAGTAACTAGATGTGGAATTGTGATCAATGCTATCGCATTCTAGTCATAATCAATGAACCCGATGAGGTCCAATGTAGAGTATGTTTCATAGTGAATCCCAAAGGTGAGGGTTCCCTATATGTATCGAAGGATATGATTTTCATCCTTATAATGCATCTCATGCAACTCCTGCATGAACTTGCAGACTGCTCCAACTGCATAGGAGAGGTATGGTATGGAGTGTGTGAGATACAACAAGCTCTCCACTAGCTATATGTATAATGTGTTGTCAACCAATGGAGTGTCCCCTTCATCCTCAAGTCTGACTCCTGATAGGAAAGGAGTCAAGGAATACTTAAATTCTTACATGTGAAATCTCTCAAGGAGATCCCATGCATACTTGTCCTGAGACAGTTTGATACTTGATGCATTCTGAATGATCTCGAGTCCAAGGAAGAAATGTAGTAGACCCATCTTCGTCATCAATAAATTTTCATGTAGAATCCTCTTGTCTGCAAAAATCACTGAAGTCAATAAACCGGTGATCAACAAATCATTAAAATACATAACTAGGAGTAGAAGTGAATCAGTCGTTATGAGCATGTAAATATTTGGGTTTGACTTACAACGTATAAAGTTCTATGACAGCAGGTAGGATCACATCTTGGAATACCATGCCCTCAGAGCCTTCTTGAGGCCATAAAGAGAATTCTTCAATCTATAGACCAAAGATGAATCTTTCATAAATCCCTGGGGTTGCTCCATATAGATCTCCTTAGAGAGATTTTCATGAATAAATGCACTCTTCAAGTCCATCTGATGGACTTCCCATCCCTTGGTTGCCGCAATGGAAAGTGCCAAACATATGGAATCCATATTCGCTACTAGAGCGAAGGTCTCATCATAGTCAATGCCATGCACCTGCTGAAATCCTTTAGAAACTATCATGGATATGTATCTGCTAACCTGTCCATCTGTTGCACTCTTGGTAATTTAGACCCATTCACACCTGACAAGTTTCCTTCCTGAAGGAAGGGGAACCATATCCCAAGTTTGGTTCTCAAGGAAGGAGTTGTACTCCTTTTGCATGGTGGATTCCCAAAAGGTATTTCCAGCAACCTCGTCATAGGACTATGGATGTAAAGACTAAAGAAAGAAAATATGCATGGGCGACATTGGTTTAGTGGTAGTGAGGGCAAGAGGAGGCTCCTTGAAATCAGATCGAGTCCTCCTAGTATCAACTAGATCCCCAACAAGATCTCTTGCATCCTGAAGAGTAGTCTTGGCCCATTTTGACCTCTTCTCTGACTTTGCATCTGTGTTGGAAGCAGGCCGAAGTGGAAAGAAGGATGATCATGGGGAAAGAAAGCGTACAGAGAGTGAAGCAATAGCTGGAAGGAAACACATCACACGCGCATACAAGAAAGCGTGCACAAGGAAAGCAACAGCTGGAAGGAAGAACAACACACGCACGAGAGGAAGACCTAACGTCAGTAGGGTTAGGGTTTTGGTAATGAATTATAATGGATAAAGAGACAAAGATGTATAAATACCAATACTGAGGTATTATAGAGGGTTCACGAAGTTTGTAGTTATTCTGATTTAGTTAGTGTTTGGGTTTTTGTACTGTTTGGCATATAATAGCTACGTATGAGTGGATGGGATAGGTAATATTTTGTTGTATAAGCTATTTTGGAAGTTTTTGAGCTAGAGGAGATGAGAGAAGGTAGATATTGAGGATTAGATCATAGGCTGAGGATCCTGGTGTGATATAGTTTTCCTCATATAGATCTTACCCAACTGAGAAGAATTGTAAGCGCACGACACTGTAGATGTAGAACTATCATAATAAAAGAGCCAAGAGCCAAATCTTTGTGGATGTAGCCCAGGAGGGGGTGAACCACGGTAATATCTGTGTAATGTGATTAATGCATGCATATATTTATCCTCTTTTCAATAGTTATTTGTTGTGCTTAATGAATGAATGAGTTATTATATTGTCTAGGAAATATGGTTGCACTAGTAAGGGAATAAGCTACTAAAGTTATTGTATAGTCGTGAATAATAGTATGTTGCATTTACCAGTTATAATAATGGTTCAATGGTCGAGTTCTCATATCTCATACTAAATCCTAATCTATAAACACCTGAGTCTTGCAGCCACCCATTAAATCTATCTCAGGTGAGACTGCGTAGTGCATTCTGTGTGTTGCGTTGCCTTCTGGTTCACCAAGAGGGCTGATAGTTTTAGAGGTTTTGTTGGAAACTTGAAAGACATGAACCTTGGGTCAATAAATAAGATGGTATAAAGGAATAGAGATAACCAACAAATGGTTATGTTGTCGTAGGTAGGAACAGGAGAGGATTGAGTAGAGGAGATAAGTCGAGAATCTATCGAAGGTGGATTAAGAAAGGGATAGGGTAGAGATAAATGAGTCATTAGAACAGATGTTGAGACCATGGAAGCCCAAAAGAGTAGATATCAAAATCTGGTTAAGAACCAAAGAGCTATAGTTTGCACAGAAAGACAATAGAAATCCTAGAATAACACCTCGCAAATATCTTGAGAAATACATGTTTACTGATTTGCATGAAGTCTTTTTCTATGATTTTCCGCATCTACTGCAGGAGTGGATACTAATATTGAAGGATAACCACATGACAAACCTGATTCGATAGTTATATTAGACCCTAGTATAGATTGAGCAGTTACAATAGGTGAACAACAAATTCACCCGCGCAGTAGACTTTTGTCTTGACGGTATTGTGGCAGGCTTCATAACAGAGTTTGTAGTTGACACATTGAAGTCATACAACGCAACAAAGCATGAATTTCTACGCAGACCTCAAGGAAGGTACATTCGATCATTGTATACTTCTATTAAGATATTGCTATATAACAAAGGTGTAATGACAATGGAATCAGACAGCTAAACTTCCCTACGTTCATGGGGAAAGGGGGGAAGAACAAACAAAGATAGGAGAAATGGAAGGAGGTAAGGATAAAGGCAACAAGGGGGAGGAACCCTTGGACCCGATCATGATGGATGACGACCAGATCAAGTGGATCTTGGTGTCAACGAGAAAGACGCATAACGAAGTACCCTACCAATACAAGGTGAATACCAAGAAGAGAGCCATAGCCACAAGGGAAGGCTTGGTGAGTGATGAGGAAGAGGTAGAGGATCTCCGGGATGTGGATCAGATTGAGGAAATCTTGTGTGAAACATATGAGAGGAAGATGAGAGGTCCAAGAGCGGGAGGAGAAGACAACCATCCTATCCATATTAATGTCAGTGTGGATCCCATAAAACCATGTGCAACTAATACACCAAAGAGAACACCACCATTTAGACAACTGAAGTTCGGAGGAAGTCCAACAACAGGAATTACATCTACACAAGGAGAAACAACTGGAGGATCTAGTTCAGGTAGAACTAGTCAGGTATCTACATCGCGCAGAGGTAGTAGTTCAGAATTTAGGATGGAAGGACATGATCCCACCATCAGATTACCAGAATTTTGAGGAGAAGCGGTAGGAGACCCTGAGAAGCATTTTTCCATTTGTGCAAATATATCGGAAGCAAAAAATATCATTGATGAAGATACCAAACTCATGCAACTAGCTATTACACTAAGAGACCGCGCACTAGGCTGGTACATGAGTCTAGAAAAAAATAGTGCCCATGGGATGACAAGGACACTGACATACATCAAGAAGTTATTGATAAATGAGTTCCAGAAGCCGAGCTTTGAGGATCAGTACATGAACGAGATGATCGAAATCAAATAGAAACCAGGAGATTCTGTATGGGATATTGATCAGAGATTCAAGCTACTAAAGGGAAAGTTAAAATATCTTATGATCGAGATGCAACATCGACACTTGTTTGTCAACTCACTAATCCCACATTTAAAATACCTGTTGTGACAACAGAAGATCCAGACATAGACAGAGGCTCTACAGGCAGCCCTGCAACTGGAAGAAAACCAGACCCAACTATTGAATAAATGAAAGAGGATTTGAAGAATCTAACATTTCAATTGAACTAGAATAAGAACAAGAACAAACGAGAAGTCATTTTGTGTACCACATGCAGGATGGAAGGAAACCACAAGAATGAATTTCCAACATTCGCACAGTATATGGCAACATGAATGCCAAATACGTTACCACCAGGAGGACTACGGTGCGAAATCTGCAAGAAACTGGGTCACGACCCTTATCACTGCACGATGATGCAAAAATACCAGACAGTCCCAAAGAGCTCATATTGCACCTTTTTCAAGTCAGTTGGCCATGATGACAAATATTGTAGAACTATGGAGTTTATGCAAGAAAGGACATCAAATTCATATAGAGTACAGGCAGAAATGATGACTGGGAAAAAAACGCCACAGTTTAATCAAGTTCTAGCTCCATACAACATTGTGCAACAATAGTATAATATTGTTCAACCACCGTACAATAACGCAAAACCATAGTACAATACGACACAACCCCAGGACAATACCACACAGTACAATCAAGCACCTCAGTATAACGTGTCGTGAGGAGATCGAGCAGGCTATAAAGGAGGAGGACGAACCAGAGGAGGTTTCAGACAAGGTAGAAGACCAATAGTATGTCACAATTGTCAACAACCAAAACACTATGCAATGGAATGTCTTCTTCCACCAATGACTTGTATGTATTGTCACACATCAGATCATGACACAGAAGAATGTCCGACACTACTAGTAAAGATCTAGGAAAAGAGGAACCAGAACAACTAGAACGTTTAGTGGATCTCAACCAAAGAAAGGGATGAAGGATGAAACATCAATATCCTTAATCGAGGAGGAGCTAAAACAAGAAATGACGCAATTTGAAAGGAACTAGTACAAAACCAGTGGGTAAAGAAGAACACCAAACCAAGAAAATAGTTCGACGCACAAAAGGAGAAGGATATATTCAAGGAATACTGACAAGAATTTCAGAAGGGGGACATGATGTCAACTTCAACTGTGCAACAGAACAAGGAAGCACCAGAGTATGAGATGTCACCATCATTGGATCATACCGACGAGATGAAACCCACATGACAAGTAAGTACAATTAAAGGCTTTCTTCAATCATGTGTAAAGGTATTAAGTGATCCATCATCTATGAAAATATTGAAAAACATACTGGAAAAATGTATCATTGAGACGTAAGGAAATCTAGAACCAAAGACAATCAATCACCTGCACACAAGAAGAAGAACCAGTAGGGAATTTAGACTGAATGCTAACATCAAAGATTTTAATATGGGAGACATTATACTAGATCTAGGATCTGAAGTTAATGTATTATCGAAGAAGATATGGCAGTGCATGGGAGAACGAACATTAGGATATTCACCTATTCAATTAAAATTGGAAAAGCAACACAGAGTCTTACCAATTGGTAGACTGAAAGGAGTGACAGTAGATCTCGATGGAGTGCACACTAAAGCATAATTTGAATTCATTTAAATAGTAGATGGAAAAACACCTTACCCTTCGTTGCTTGGTCTGGATTGGGCGTTTGACAACCAGGCCATAATCAACTTGAAAACTAGGAAAATGACATTTGAGTCAGGAGAAGACAGGGTCATTGCGCCATTAGATCCATCTAAAGGGGAGAGGTTTGTAGAACCTACTTTCCTAGACCTAGAGGAAATCATCCAGTTGTACAGAACAACTGCGCGCAATGAGGATTATGTAAACCCAACTGCAGATGGGGTACTCAGTTGGTGGAGAATTACTTCATGCGAAATAGACTTAGACACCAGTTTAGAGAAATGGAAGCAAAGTCTACATGAAGTATCCATGAGAAGATGTGCAAGAATAAGCCGCATAGTAAGATGGGTATGCATAGAAATCAGAGAACCACCCAGTTTCCACGGAATAAACGATTTGGAAACATTCTTGACACAGTATGAAGATGCAGTGTTAGAGAACCAGAGATTGTTAGCACTTGATCTAGCACTCAATGCCACACCTGCAAGATGGTGGGGTGCACACAAGGAGACCATCACAGGTTGGTACCAATGTAAGAGGCTACTGCACATAAGGTTTGGTGCAGAACATAAAAACAACAAACAACAGAAGTATGATGGACACAGGGCACCAGCGAAACACTTGGAGGCATGTATAATTCTATGGAAAATGACACCCCCAAAGGAATGGCCTCATCACTTCATACACACGCTAGAGGGAATACCAGTGAACTCGTATATAGACTAGGAGTTGCACAAAGTAACTATGAAATGGATGACATTGCAACATAATTTTACCATCACATTTTCATTCGAACATGAAAACCCCAACATAGATGCAGCTCTAAAACAAATAAGAGGAGTAATATTTATCAAAGAACCAGATATAGAAGTTATCACAAAAGAGAAACAATGGAATAAACAGACAGTTAAGGAACTGTTGTCATGTTATCATGTGCAAGAGGAAGCACTAGATGAAGATGATCTGGGTGATATTCAGATTGAAGAGGCAGAAGGTGAAAGAGATGTGGAAGTTCCACCCATAGAATCAGAATTCATTTCCACGTCAATCAAAGTAAAGAAAGTCAACATTGGGACAATCGAGCATCCCAAAATGGCCAACATTGGAGACTACTGGGATGAGCAAACAATAGAAAGCATCATAGAGTTGTTGCATGAATACATTGATTTGTTTCCCACAACCTTTACAGAGATGAAGGGTATAGCAGGAGAATTAGGACAGATGAATATACCACTCAGACCAGAAGAAATATCGATCAGACAACAACCATATAGACTGAACCCCATATACAAGCAAAAAGTCAAAGTTGATATCAACAGGATGATCGAAGCCGGCATCATAGAACCAGTCGAAGAGTCAAAATGGATAATCTTGATGGTAGTACAGGACAAGAAACAAGGAGGGATCAGGATATGCGTCGACTTAAGGAAGTTGAACGATGCATGCCTACATGACCTGTTCCCTACACCTTTCATGGATGAGGTGTTAGAGAATGTAGGAGGACATGAAGCTTACTCATTCACTGATGGATTCTCAGGCTACCATCAGATCAAGATAGCAGAGGAGGACAAATACAAGACCACGTTCACGACATAATGGGGATTTTACCAATACAAATTCATGTCATTTGGACTGAAGAATGCACCAGCAATCTTTTCCAGAGTAGTCATTGTTGCATTTAAGGAATTCATCCACTAGTTTCTTGAAGTATACCTATATGACTGGATAGTCTATAGTTTATTGAAAAATCATGTAGAAGTCTTACGCTTGATGCTAGAAAGATGCAGGCAGTGTCAGATATCACTAAACATAAAGAAATGTATATTTGGAACATTGTTTTGGATACTATTAGGCCATATAGTATGCAAACAAGGTTTACTAGTAGATCCTACAAAGATCACAGTCATTGTTAACTTAACACCACCAAAAATAGTCTGTCAGCTAAGAGCGATATTGGGACACATAGGTTATTACAGGGACTTTATCAAAGGATATGCATAGATCATTGCACCGATGGAAAATATGTTAAGAAAGGATACAAAGTTTCAGTGGAATGACAAGTGTCAACACGGTTTGGATACCTTGAAGGAAAAGATGGTTACTGCGTCGATATTAGTATTTCCAGACTGGGAGAAGACATTCCATTTGCATGTAGATGCATCAACCATAGCACTTGGAGCTATCTTGGCGCATCCAGGAGTGGGAGACTTGGATCACTCGATAGAATTTGCAGCAGAAATCTATTAGACTCCGAACATAACTATAACACGACCAAAAGAGAAGGCCTAGCTATGGTCTCCACACTTCAAAAGTTTCAGCATTACTTATTGGGAAAACACTTTAAGATGTTCACATATCACTCAGCCCTGAAATACCTAGTCAACAAGCCAGTGTTGGGGGGGAGAATCTGTCGATGGTTACTACTATTACAAGAATTTGACTTTGAAGTAATAGTCAAGCCAAGAAAATTGAACGCGGGACATGATCACCTATCAAGGGTCACAAATGGAGAAGAACCTAGAAATTTAGAAGAAAACTTTCTGGATGCACAGTTATTCTCAGTACAGATTGTTGATGAATACTTCGCAGATATCATTCATCACTTGAGTACAGGTACTGGGCCACAAGAATATAACATTGCACAGAAGAAAAACCTAGTAGTCTGCGTTGCCGACTATCAACTAATTGCAGGACACCTATAAAAAATGGGTGCAGATAGCATTTTGTGAAGACATGTGTTAGAGCATGAAATACCATGAGTTTTAGCAGAATCCCACGAGGGAATATCAGGAGGGAATTATGCAGGTAAAGCTACCGTGTAGAAGGTATTGGGCATAGGAATTTGGTGGCCAACGATTCATAGATACTCAAAGGAATATTCTCAAACATGCAATGTTTGTCAAAGGGTAGGCAAACCCAACATAAGAGACAAGATGCCATTACGACCACAAGTAACATTACAGGCATTCGACAAGTGGGAAATAGACTTTGTGGGACCAATCAACCCACCAGTAAAAATAATAGGAGCAAGGTACATTATCACCGTGAAAAAATACTTAACAAGATGGGCGGAAGCTGCACCAGTGAAGGATTGCAGCGCAGAAACAACAACACATTTTCTATTTGAAAAAGTAATCACTAGATTTGGGTGCCCAAGAATTTTGATGAGTGAACAAGCCACGCACTTCATAAATAGTACCATTAGTGATATGACTGAAGAATTTGAAGTCCATCATCAGAAGAGCACACTGTATCATCCACAAGCAAATGGCACAATGTAG
The DNA here is from genome assembly GCA_009831015.1 of Picea engelmannii. Lineage (NCBI taxonomy): Eukaryota > Viridiplantae > Streptophyta > Pinopsida > Pinales > Pinaceae > Picea > Picea engelmannii. The sequence continues at coordinate 244,584 of ML801577.1, forward strand.
GCATTCAAAAACATCTTGGAGAACGCACTGACAAAGATTTTAAATATCAACAGGGACAACTGGGATCTCAAAGTACCAAAAGTATTATGGGCATACAAGAATATGCGCAAAAATTTGACAGAACAGATGCCATTTAAACTGGTTCATGTCCAAGAAGCATTAGTGCCATTAGAATTTTTATTACCAAGATTGCGCGTAGCAGCAATCACACAAATGACAGAACAAGGCGGAGTACAAGAGAGACTAAATCAGTTACTGACCATAGAGGAAGAATGAATTTTGGCAGGATTCCACCAACGAGTTTAGAAAGCATGAGATAAATATTTCCACGATAGACACATCAAGAAGAAAACGTTCAAAGAAGGAGATCTAGTACTGATGTATGACAATAAATCATTTCAACAGGTTGGCACAGGGGCATACCCAGGGTTCAACGCTACAAGAGCGCACCAACAAAACCCTAACTACCGGCCCTTTCAGCAACACCTGCGAAGCATATGAAGTCTCACCCAAGGTAGAGGAAGGGGTAGTTGCAGGACTCAAGTGTTTGCAACCTTAGCTAGGACACAGATCTGTGATTACACAACTTAGTAAAGCACTTAGCACCATTAGTTCTTTAACATGCAATCATTATCTACTTTGTTGATAAAATAGAGCTTCACAGTACTCACAGTAATCTACCATATATGAGCACTTAGCATAAGTAAAATAGGTCGTACATAACTGATCAAGTATTGAGCATATTCATGTATATTAGATCTAAAATTCCATACATCATTAGCACTGAGCATAAGAAAATCTATCTAATCATCTCAAAGCACTAAGAAAGAAGACATAAACACATTCAGACAAGCACCAAGCATGATAACACAGTATTTACGTGGTTCACCCCCATCCTAGGGTTGCGTCCACCAACTCTTCTTCTTTATTATCTTCAATCAGTCATCTACATGCACAGAGCCATACAAACCCCACTCTGCATAGGACAGGAGATCTGCGCGCACCTTACCAGATCCTCCTTCCCTGAGTTAGGTTACAACGCAAAAGCTTCTACTCACTCTCTTATAATCACTTGCACTTAACCTTGCAAGTCTCACACAGCATGCACAGAGCATATACCACTATTACTTGCACTTGGTACTTAGCTCATCAGCCCTTTCCTACATCACCTAGGTATCTATTTATACATTACAAAATAGGCCTAAACATGGGTAAACCCATGGGCCAACATACCTTTCCCATTACATATTCCCAAAACCCAAAAAGAGGCCCAAAAGGGGGTTGATATCCTGTGATCTCCGCTTCGTCTTGCACTCCTCCTTTGACAAGCTGTCGAAGTCCCAAAACAGGTCATCATGACCAAGAAATTCCCAAAACTTGTTCAAGGGCCAACAGGCCCCCAACACTCACCTGTGAATCATCCCAAGTCACTCTGGCCTGACCAATTCTGCCTCGAATGCCTCGAGTTTGGCCCAATTTGCTTCAACTTGCTATTTTGTTGTGGCCTCTTGCTCGGTGAGCTCCTAGATTACTGCGTCGTTCATCGGTCCTTCCAGGAATTGTTCTGTTGTGATGATGACTTGGTCTAGCTCTTCTCCTTGGCTCTTGACCTCTGTAAATATAAATCATGCCTTGTCTTTCATAGGTTGAAGTCATTGAATGAATTCCATCACTTTACTTTGAAGCATATGGATCTTCTTCTGCGTTGTGCATTGCTCATGAGACCTCTTCATTCTATATACTGCTAACAGGGCCTTCAGTTGTGCTTGTAGCATATCTGCATATTATTTTTCTTCCTGGAGCTATGTTGGCACAGGGGCAGACCCAGGGTTCAATTCTAAAGAGTGCACCAACAAAACCCTAACTATCGACCCTTTTGGCAACACCTGTGAAGCAGATGAAGTCTCACTCGAGGTAGAGGCAGAGGTAGTTGCAGGACTCAAGTGTCTACAACCTTAGTTGGGACACAGATCTGTGATTATACAACTTAGTAAATCACTTTTCACCGTTAGTTCTTTGACATGCAATCATTATCTACTTCGTTGATAAAATAGAGCCTCGCAATACTCACAGTAATCTAAAATATATGAGCACTTAGCATAAGTAAAATAGGTCGGACATAACTGATCAAGTACTGAGCATATTCATGTATATTAGATCTAACATTCCATACATCATTAGCACTGAGCATAAGAAAATCTATATAATCATCTCAAAGCACTAAGCAAGAAGACATAAACACATTCAGACAAGCACCAAGCATGATTACACAGTATTTACGTGGTTCACCTCCATCCTAGGGCTACGTCCACCAACTCTTCTTCTTTATTATCTTCAATTAGTCATCTACATGCACAGAGCCATACAAACCCCACTTCGCATAGGACAGGAGATCTGTGCACACCTTACCAGATCCTTCTTCCTCTAGTTAGGTTACAACACAAAAGCTTCTACTCACTCTCTTACAGTCACTTGCACTTAGCCTTGCAAGTCTCACACAGCATGCACAGAGCATATACTACTATTACTTACACTTGGTACTTAGCTCATCGGCCCTTTCCTACATCACCTAGGTATCTATTTATACATTACAAAATAGGCCTAAACATGGGTAAACCCATGGGCCAACATACCTTTCTCGTTACATATTCCCAAAACCCAAAAAGAGGCCCAAAAGGGGGCTGAGATCCCGTGATCTCCACTTCGTCTTGCGCTCCTCCTTTGACAAGTTGTCGAAGTCCCAAAATAGGTCAGCGTGACAAATAAATTCCCAAAACTTGGTCAAGGGCCACCTGGCCCCCAACACTCACCTATGACTCATCCCGAGTCACTCTGGCCTGACCAATTCTGCCTCGAATGCCTCAAGTTTGGCCCGAGCTACTTCAACTTGTTGTTTTGTTGTCGCCTCTTGCTCTGTAAACTCTTGGATTACTACGGCGTTCATCGGTCCTTCCAGGCATTGTACTGTTGTGATGACAAATTGGTCTAACTCTACTCCTTGGCTCTCGACCGCTGTAAATAGCAGACATGCCTTGTCTTTCATAGGTTGAAGTCATTAAGTGACTTCCATCACTTTACTTTGAAGCATATGGATATTCTTCTACGTTGTGCGCTGCTCATGAGACCTCTTCATTCTATATACTGTTGGCAGGGCCTTCAGTTGTGCCTGTAGCGTATCTGCATATTGTTTTGCTTCCTGGAGTTGTGTTGGCACAGGGGTCGACCCAGGGTTCAACGCTCAAGAGCGCACCAACAAAACCCTAACTACCGACCCTTTCGACAACACCTGTGAAGAAGATGAAGTCTCACCCGAGGTAGAGGTAGGGGTGGTTGTAGGACTCAGATGTCTGCAACCTTAGCTGGGACACCAATCTTTGATTATATATTTTACAGGGCACTCAGCATATATCAATCATCAATATTTAACCCTTATGGTACTTCACAGATAGCACAAAGAATCGCAGTGAATACTTAGACTAAAGATGATTCATTACTTAGCCACAGAAATATAGATTAGATTCAACATATCAAGCGCTAAGCATCATATATATCAAATCTAACATTCATTCAAACATCATAAGCACAAAGCATAACTAGATCTATCTAATCACAACAAGTACTTAGCCAAGAAGGAGATAAACACATCAAATCAAAGCACAGAGCACAATACACACAGTTACCGTGGTTCACCCCCACCCTGGGGCTACATCCACAAAGTCTTCTTATTTATATTATCTTGGTCAAGCAGTTATAGAACAGAGTTTCAGTGACCCTTACTTCACACAGGACAGAATATCTGTGCAACTCACTAGATCCTTCTTCCTTTCACTTTAGCACAAATCCTTCTACAGTCTCTCAAAGGGACTTGCACTCAGCTCTGCAAGTCTTACACAAAATGCACAAATCCTTACAATACTTAATCACATAGATCCAACTCTTATCACTTTAGCCAACTTGAACTAAGCAATCACCAAGTGCACTAACCAACAACTTCTACTATTTCTTACATTACCTATCTATTTATAGATTAAAAAATGGGCCTAAGCGTGGGTAAACCTACAAGCCGACATCCCTTTCCTGTTACATCAACCCAAAACCCTAAAAGGGGCCCAAAAATAGGTCTTGCTTCCTTAATTTCAGCTTCGCGTTGCGCTCCATCATTAGCAAGTTGTCGTAGTCCCAAAAATGGTCAAATATGACCAAGTATTCTTCAAAACTTGGTCAAGGGCCAACATGCCCCCAACACTCACCTGTGACTCATCCCGAGTCACTTAGGTCTGATCAATTCCTCCTCGAATGCTTCGAGCTTGGCTTGAGCTGCTTCGACCTGTTGCACTGCGACAACCTCTTGCTCAGTAAATTCTTGGATTATTGTGTCATTTACTGGCCCTTCTATGCATTGTTCTACGGTGATGACAACTTGTTCAAGCTCGGCTGCCTAGCTCTCAACTTCAGTGAATAGGTGGCATGCTTTCTCTTGGAGTGGTTGAAGTCATTGGGAGACTTCCATCACTTTACTTTGTAGCGTGTGTACATGTTGTTGAGTGGTGCATTGTTATGGAAATCGCTTCATTCTATCGATTGGGGTCAAGGCCTTTAGTTGCACCGGTAGCACATCTACATGTTGCTTTGCTTCTTTGAGCTACGCTTCTAACATCTGCAATTTGGGGTTCTCCGTGAGGTTCTCGTAAGTCTGGGTGCTTCTAGCGCTTAGCTGCTTACATTCCAAAGCCAAGGTTTTTAATCGGACAACTGCGTTGCGAGCAGTTGCTTCCCTCAAATCTCTTACTTCTTGTGGAGTCTCAGGCATGGTATGAAGTTCTAGATCTGCGATGTGCTATTGAAGTTGTTGGATTACTTCTTCCAGTTGTGCCACCTGCTATGGGACACGTTCTTCCATCCTTACTTCTATGAACTTCACAGAGCGAAGTTCTTTGTGAACTCTTTCCTGTACTTCAAGTTTCTCTTCTAGAAACTAGTCCTTTCTCTGCTATAATTGTGCCTTTTCCTCCTCCCACTTCGCTTCTAAGGCAAGATGTTCATGTTCTTCCTTCCTCTGTTGTTCTCTATTTTCACTATGTTCTTGTGCCAAAGCCTGGGTGGCTTGCGCTATGTCTTCTTGAGCTCGTCGAAGACAAGCTTCGACTTTCTCAGTGGTCTGGTGTAACTAAGTGGGATCTTTAGTTGTTCCTGGTGTTTCCATTTTCAAGGGCGTCATAGAAACTGCTCTGCTGGACTGGAGTGCCTACTGCACTTCTTGAAGTTCACCCTTGATTCGGTTGAATACCTCCTCCTGCTTCGCTTCTTGTTTTTCTTCGATCTCTAGCGAGGCATCAGTCAACGCAACGATCAAGAAATCAAAGTCATCCTGTGTGAGGGTAGTCTTAAACTTAGTTCGAGTGGCCTTAGATTTCTTCCAAGATGAGGGCTTTGGTGGGGTAGTCTTCCTTTTATTGGAGGGATCCTCCTCTTCTCTAGGTGGAGTAACCTCGCCTTTGTTTTTCTCAACTTTTGTGCCACCTAGTTCTTCACCATCACCTCCCTTCACAGGTGAGATCGAAGTAGTCTTCGTGGATGTGCTCTGGATATCTTGAACTTACAGATCCTTCTTAGTCTTGTGCAGTCCACATAGCTTCAGGGCTATCCATGCGGACATCTCTGCAGGGTCTGCTAGAACAAGGAGGTCCGCCAACCATTCCTTGGTAATTTGCTCCAAATATTCTTCTGTCAATTTATAGTATGACTGGAGTTGTTGTTTGTGCTCATTCGCGCGCGTTGTGATATAGGTGAAGTGACGGTCTATGATGAATTTCATCAAAGGTCTAAACATATGAAGTGTGTTGGGTGTGATGCACGGTGTAGACTGGATTTCATTCTTCAACTGATTGTAATAAGCGTGGAAAACGATATTGGACTGCCATTGCTTGTTCATGTTGATGGAGCACCGTAGCGTACAAAACTTCATGGTTAGTGGTTCAAAAGGTTCGATCTCTGGAAAAGTGGCTCCCCCTGGTAGTTCCCACGTGATGAAAGAAATGAGTATGAGTAACCAACTAAAGTGGAACTCATACCCTTGGTCCTGCACTTGTCTACAGTCAAGCTCTAGTTGATTTATAAGGTACTTTTCCCAATTCATTTGTAGTCCCTCCGCGCACTTCCCTGCGAGGTCAACTACAAATCCAGTCACCTGTGTGGGTCTTTTTTTGTGGACTAACTTTCCTACAATCTACTGGAAACCAAGGTGCATAGTTTCATTCTCAATGGAGGATACCTTGTAATCTCATGTGCCCTTATCTAGATCACAATATGTGTCTTTTATTCATTGGGTGAGAGCGCGATCTACGGTCTTTCTAGGGTAAAACTCCTACGAGTCAGGGCCCTGCATGCTTAGCCCTATGATCCGATTGATTAGAATCGGACCCACACTGATGCGGCAATCCAACCATAGGTATCCTTCGTGGTAGTAGGACAACAGCAGTCTGACGCATGCATTTACTTCTTGATGCCTCCCAAAATGTGGAATCTTCATTACATTGAGGAGGATTGACTGAGTGAGGTTGTGGGTCCATTGTTAAGGGACAATCTTTGGGTTCCTCCCTTTTGTGATAGTTAAGTATATGTGCAGGGCTAGCATAATGTAAGCCTTGCGATCTCCAAGGTTAAAATCACTAAATTTCAGCACTATGAGCTTATCCTGGTCAGCATGAATTGTGCGCACCCCTTTCGGGAGGTACACAGTGACCACAGCATAGTCAAAGTCTCTGGGTACAGTGTATCGATTCACTATTCTTCTTAGTGGTGGGATATACTTAGGCAAGATACTTGGGATCATCTTCACAGTGGCGAAGTCATTTTCGAGTTTAGATCATCTCTCCGAAGGCAGTCGGGATGGTCCTACGCGAGCAGTGGAGGGAGAAGCTGGCAATTCTCCTGAGGACGATGCATGTACTCCTGTAAACATTCCTCGCTCTGACATGACTCTCTCAGTCATTAAGTCAATTATAACTTCTTCAATGATTTTCTCAGCAGCGCTGATCTCATCCGACATACAAAATTGGGTCAGCTAGCTCGAGTGCAAAAGGAATTCAAAGACTACAGTGAATAGTATGGGAACAAGGCAATGATCTTCGGGTGAGTTAATATCAAGTTTTGAGCTCAACTTCTCACTTAGAAAAAAGTATTCTCGGTGTGTGGTGCGCTGGACTAAGTAGGGAAACTTAGTAACGGTTTGCTTGCAACGGATATGGGGCCTTCATTAACTTTGTTCTATCCGTTATGGTGTGTTTCAACGGTTGGATGATGAACCTTTATTTCTTTTCTACTCGTTCGGAGTGGAAGTCAAATGGATATACCGGTTCCAATGGCTATATTGCTTTGTCATGGCGAAGTACTCTAGATCGTTGTTCTGATATCTCGGCGAAGTTCCAATTCTGCAATTTTTTTGTCGGCAAAGTATCCTCTAGAACTTCTTGTAACCTTACAGTATTAGCTCTTTTCTTTCTTAACTTTCTAGCCTTCTTCCCCATGAGCTTCGTCTCAGTAATGCTTTTATCATTCTGATGCTTATCTTTTGTGGTCTTAGTTACTTCACGTTGTTGAAATTCTTTCCTAGGGTTCCTTGATAACACTTCTTCTGTATCAAAAATAGGTAACTCAATCTTCTGTGGATCCTCGAGTGTTCTCTTAGCTTCGACATCGGAGTTGCTAGTATTAAATATCTATGATCTGCTCTTTTGTTCTTCAATCAAGTGTGCGATCCTTCTGGTCATAAATTCTTGTAGCTCTTGCTTCTTTTGTTCCAAAACTTCTTCTTCTTCTTTTCGTCTAGCTTGTTCTCTATCAATCCAAGGTTTTCCTATGAGCATGGTAAATGGGGCACTGTCTTAAAAAAACTTAATAATCTCAAAGTCTTCCTCTATCAAAGTTCCATTGATAGACATAGGTATCCGGGCGAGCCTTCCACATAGGTTTACTAGCTTTCCTCTTAATAAACTTGTCCCTCCTAGGGAAGGGATCATGGCACGCTTTCCTATAGCTTCCCAAGTTCTTTATGGCATAATGTTCACTTGTGTTTCTTCATCAACGATATAGTCAATGTTGAAGTCCCCTATTCTTGCTTCGACTTTCTCCTTTTCTTTGAATATCTCAGATAACCTAACATGTCGGTGATCATTCAAGGTGTCTTTCATCTGTAGAAATACCTTTTCTAATTCTTTCTGAGTTTCTACTATTTCCGGATTTACCTTCAGGTTTTTTTCATTCAAATTCATTCTTTCAAGCTTAGCAATCATTCTAGGGCAATCCAACACTTCATGGTCCAAGACTTTGCAATAGAGACAACTAGGTCTTCCGCCAGGGCATTCCTTAGCAAGATGCCCTGGTCTTCTACAACTGTAATAGAGGGTTAACCCTCTCTTTCGTTTAAATGTTCCCCAACTTATTTTGTACTGCGCACCAGGATCGTGGTAGCTAGCTTGTAAAAAACTCTTTCTAAGATCCTTCATCCACTGGTTAGTCCAAATACTCTTTCTATGCATAGGTATAACATATATTTCACTATACTTATCAAATCTATTCATATCAAACTTTATTTCATTGATTCATGCCCTAGTTTGGAAGCTAGGAGAGAATCTATCAAGCATACCTAGATCCATGGTTTAGAAACAAAAAAATTCACTTATCTTACCTATATAGAGCACAAAGCTTTCAGATCTAAAATATTTTCGACTATTCTTATCTTTATCAAATAACTGGACTTATAGATCTTACCTCTTTTCTATAGATCTGACCTCTTTCTTTCATAAATTTCCACTCTTACTTTTCTTAGAGCATAAAGTGTTGAGATCTCACTTCTTTTCTTCAGTATCAACCTCTTTCTTCCAGGTCTGACCTCTTTATTTTAGATCTAATCTTTCTTTCTCGGCACAAAGCTTCGTAGGTCAAGTAGAATACTATGCACTAGGGAAACAGATCTATGCACAGAGCTTATTTTGCACAAAGATTTTTCTTCTTTAGTTCCTAGCAATCACAGTTCCAAGTCCCAAAAATGGAACCATTTTTTGGCACAGGGGTATACCCAAGGTTCAATGCTCAAGAGCGCACCAACAAAACCCTAACTACCGACCCTTTTGGCAACACCTGCGAAGTAGATGAAGTCTCACCTGAGGTAGAGGTAGGGGTGGTTGCAGGACTTAGATGTCTGTAACCTTAGCTGGGACACCGATCTATGATTATATCTTTTACAGAGCACTCAGCATAGATCAATCATCAATATTTAACCCTTATGGTACTTCGTAGATAGCATAGAGCATCGCAGTGAATACTTAGACTAAATATGTTTCAATACTTAGCCACAGAAATATAGATTAGATTCAACAGATCAAGCACTAAGCATCATATATATCAGATCTAACATTCATTCATACATCATAAGCATAGAGCATAACTAGATCTATCTAATAACAACAATTACTTAGCCAAGAAGGAGATAAACACATCAGATCAAAGCACAGAGCACAATACACACAGTTATCGTGGTTCACCCCCACCCTGGGGCTACGTCCACAAAGTCTTCTTCTTTATATTATCTCTGTCAAGCGGTTACAGCACAGAACTTCATTGACCCTTACTTCGCACAGGACAGAAGATCTGTGTAGCTCGCTAGATCCTTCTTCCTTGCACTTCAGCACAAATCCTTCTATAGTCTCTCACAGGGACTTTCACTCAGCTCTGCAAGTCTTACACAAAATGCACAAAGCCTTACAATACTTAATCACACAGATCCAACTCTTAGCACTTTAGCCAACTTGCACTAAGCAATCACCAAGTGCACTAAGCAACAACTTCTACTATTTCTTACATTGCCTATCTATTTATAGATTACAAAATGGGCCTAAGCATGGGTAAACCCACAGGCCGACATCCCTTTCCTGTTACATCAACCCAAAACCCTAAAAGGGGCCCAAAAATAGGTCTTGCTTCCTTAATTTCTGCTTCGTGTTGCGCTCCATCTTTGGCAAGCTGTCGCAGTCCCAAAAACGGTCAAATATGACCAAGTATTCTTCAAAACTTGGTCAAGGGCCAACAAGTTGCGACTCCAGCACCCGTAATTATCGATTCTCTGTAAGTTTTTCATATGTTTGGATGCTCTGGTTACTCAGTTTCTTGCATTCCAGGGAAAGAGATTTCAGTATTTTAACTGTACTGTGGGTAGTTGCTTCTCATTGGTCCCTTATCTCCTGTGGGGTTTCGGGTACAACGCAGAGCTCTAGATCTGTGATGCACTGCTGGAGCTTCTGGATTACTTCTTCTAGTTGTGCCACCTACTGTGGAACTCATTCTTTGTTCTGTACTTCGACGACTGTCACAGAGCGAAGTGCTCTTTTGACCCTTTCCTTAACTTCAAGTTGCTCAATGAGAAACTGTCCCTTTCTTTTTTGTAGCTCTGCTTTATCTTCATCAAACTTCTCTTGCATAGAAATATTCTCTCATTCTGTATTACTACATTGTTCTAGCAAAGCTCCATGTGCTTGTGCCAGAGCCTGGGTGGCTTGTGTTATTTCCTCATGTGCTAGTCGAAGGCGAGCTTCAACCGTATCAACGATCCGGTGGAGTTGAGTTGGCTCATCTCCTAGTTCTGATGTCCTTTATGGTAGAGGCATAGTGGAAACTGCACAGATGGACTGTAGTACTTGGTGCACTTCTTGAAATTCGACCTTGATCTGACTGAACATCTCCTCTTACTTGGCTTCCTGCTTCTCTGCTATCTCCAATGAAGCATCGTTCAGTGCAACGACGATGAAGTTGAAATCATATAAGGTTAGGGTGGTCTCAAACTTGGTTTTAGTTGCTTTCATTTTCTACCTTGAAGAAGGTTTTGAAGGGGAAACCTTCCTTTTCTTTGAGGGATCATCTTCATCTCTTGGCGGTGTGACCTTGTCTTTTTTCTGTTCGAATTCGGTGCCATCTATCTCTCTGCCATCACCTCCTCTCTTAGGTGAGATAGGAGGAGTCAATGCTGAAGTGTTGTGGACATCTTGGGCTCCTTCATTCTTCTTATTCTTTCTCTGTCCAAGTGTATTGTGCACGGCTTCTAGACTATCAACATCAGAGAGCTCCATGGGGTCAGTTGGGATAAGGAGGTCCGCCACTCCTTAGTAATCTCTTCTAATTTTTCCTTTGTTAGTTTGTAGTAGGATTGCAACTATTGGTGATGCTCATCAATGCGCAGTGTGATGTAGATGAAGTGGCAGTCCATGTTGAATTTCATTAATGGCCTAAATCTGTGAAGTGTGCTCGGGGTGATGTGAGGCGTAGCCTAGATGGTGATCTTCAGTTGGTTGTAATAAGTGTGGAAGACGGCATTGGAGTGCCACTGCTTTTTCATGTCACTGGAATACCACAGTGTACTGAACTTCACGGCTAGTGGTTCAAAGGGCTCGACATCCGGGAAGGTTGCACCTTCTGGCATCTCCCATGTGATGAAAGTGATTAAGATCAACAACCAACTGTAATGGAAATCATAACCTTGGTCCTGCGCTTCTCTAAATTCAAGTTCCAACTGGTTCGCGAGGTACTTCACCCAATTCATTTGTAGGCCTTCCAAACACTTCCCTGCAAGGTCAACTACAAAGTTGGTGAGTTGGGTCGGTCTGTTCTTCCATACTAACTTCCCCGCGATGAGTTGACAGGCGAGGCATACTGCACCATTATGAATAGAATCTACCTTATAGCCTTGCGTGGCTTTCTAAACATCACCATAAGTCTCTTTGATCTTCTATGCTAAGGCTCAGTCTTTGGTCTTTCCAGGGTAAAAATCCAATGGGTCAGGGCCCTGCATTCTTAACCCTGTGATCTTGTGGATCAGTGTCAAATCAACCGTGATGCGGTGGTTTAACCATAAGTAGCCTCCATGATAGCTTGACAGCAGTAGCTTGACATAGGCATTGACTTCCCAGTGTCTTTTGAAATGTGGGATCTTCATGACGTTCAGCAAGGTGGATTGTGTGAGGTCCATAGTCCATTGTTGAGGGACGATCTTCTAGTTTTTACCCTTTGTCTTCATCGGGTATTTATATGGAGCAAGCATGCTATAGACCTTCCTATCACCAAGGTGAAGTCACTGAACTTCAACGTGATGATCTTATCCTGATCGACACGAACTATGCACACTTCTTTCAGAAGGTACGCAATGACCAAAGTGTAGTCGAACTCTCGGGGTACACTATCTATGTCTGCTTCACCACTCAGAGGTGGTAGGTAGGTAGGTAATATACTCGGGATCAACTTAGCATTCGCAAGATCATCTCTATGCTTAGTTCTCTTTTCGTGGGTTGGCCGAGATGGGCCAATTCGAGCAGTCGATGGGGAGGCTTGCACTCCTTGCATCGATGATGCATGTACACTTGTAGACAATCCTCTCCCGTCATTAAGTCGATCAGAACTTCTGTAGTATTTGCTTCTTTGGCGATGAGATCTTCGGACATACGTGCTCGGGATGGATATCTTGGGTTCTCAAAGTAATGTGGGCACTACAATAGGGTAGAATGCAAAGGCTTAGTGATCACTGAGCAATCTTAATCACGTCTGCAAGCTCAAATTATCAATTAGTAAAAGTGTTCTCGTTGCATGGCACGGCGGGATAAATAGGTAATTCAAGAATGGTTGGCATGCAATGGGTATGAGCCTCCATTAACTCCTGTTTGATCCATTATGGCATGGTATAACGGTCGGGTGATGAACCTTTATTGATTTTATGTCCGTTCGGAGTGGAAGTCGAACGGATATATCGGCCCCAACGACTATATTGCTTCGTCATGGAAAAGTTCCATATGTCGTTGTTCTGATATCCCGGCGAAGATCAAATTCTATAATTTTTCTTTCTGTGAGGTCTCCTCTAGAACCTCTTATAATCTTTCAGTATTAGCCCTTTTCTTTCTTAACTTTCTAGCCTTCTTTCTAGTGAGCTTCATATTGGTAATGCTTTTCTCATTCTAATTCTTTTCTTCTTTGGTCTTAGTTACTTTGCGTTGTTGAAATTATTTCTTAGGGTTCTTGGGTAATACTTATTTTGTGTCTGAGATAGGTAATTCAGTATCTTGAGGATCCTCTATTGTTATCTTAGCTTCGACATCTGGGTTGCTAGTATTAAATATCTGCAATCTGTTCTTTTGTTCCTCAATTAACTGTGCGATCCTTTTGGTCATAAAGTCTTTTAATTCTTGATTCTTCTGTTCCAAAACTTCTTCTTCTTCCTTTCATCTGGCTTGATCTCTATCAATCCAAGGTTTTCCTATTATCATGGTAAATGAGGTGATGTTTTCAACAATTTTAATAATCTCAAAGTCTTCTTCTATCGAAATTCCATTGACAGTCATGGGTATCTGAGGGGGCCTTCCATATAGGTTTACTATCTTTCCTCTGAATAAACTTATTCCTCCTAGTGAAGGGATCATAGCAGGCCTCCCTATAGCTTCCCAAGTTCTCTCTGGCATAATATTCATTTGTGTTTCCTCATCCAGAACACAGTCAATGTCGAAGTCCCCTATTCTTGCTTCGATGCATTCCTTCTCTTTGAAAATCTTTGATAAGTTGACATTTCGGTGGTCATTCAAGGTTTCTCTCATTTGTAGCAATACCTTCTCTGAGTCTTTCTGGGGTTCTACCTTAGGTTTTTCTTGATTCAGATTCATTCCTTCAAGATTAGCGATCATTCTAGGGCTATCCAATAATTCATGGTCTAGATCTTTACAACAAAGACAACTAGGTCTTCCACCAGGGAATTCCTTAGCAAGATGTCTCGGTCTTATGAAACTATAACAGAGGGTTACTCCTCTCATTCTTTTCAATGACCCCCGGCCTTTTTTGTACTGCGCACTAGGATCATGATAGCTAACCTGCAACAAGTTCTTTCTAGGATCCTGCATCCATTTGTTAATCCAAACATTCTTTCTATGCATATGTATAACATATCTTTCATTATTCTTATCATATCTATTCATATCAAACCTTTTTCATCTATTAATACCCTAGCTTTTAAACTAGGACAAAACCTATTAGATATACTTATATCCATACTCTAGAAACAAAAATTTCTACTTGTATTACTTCTATAGAGCACAAAGCTTTCAGATCTAAAACTTTTTAACTATTCTTACCTTTACCAGATCACAGAGCTTACAGATCTTACCTCTTTAAATTAGAAATTTCCATTTTTACCGTTCTTAGAGCACAAAGCTTTCAGATCTTGTTTCTTTTCTTCAAATCCGACCTTCTTTCTTCAAATCGGTCTTCTTTCCTTTAGATCTAGCCTTCTCTCTTTAGTATAGATATTTTCAGATCAAGTAGAATATTGTGCATTAGGGTACAGATCTACACACAGAGATTTCACAATATCAGGATGAATATTTGTACATAGATTCCTCTTTATGAGTTCCCAACAATCACAGTTTCAGGTCTCGGCAACGGAACCATTTTTTGGCACAAGGGTAGACCCAGGGTTCAATGTTACAAGAGAGCACCAACAAAACCCTAACTACCAGCCCTTTCGGCAACACCTGCAAAGCAGATGAAGTATCACCCGAGGTAGAGGCAGGGGTCGTTGTAGGACTCAAGTGTCTACAACCTTATCTAGGACATAGATCTGTGATTATACAACTTAGTAAAGCACTTAGCACCATTAGTTCTTTAACATGCAATCATTATCTACTTCGCTGATAAAACAAATCCTCACATTACTCACAGTAATATACCATATATGAGCACTTAGAATAAGTAAAATAGGTCGGACATAATTGATCAAGCATTGCGCATATTCATGTATATTAGATCTAACATTCCATACATCATTAGCACTAAGCATAAGAAAATCTATCTAATCATCTCAAAGCACTAAGAAAGAAGACATAAACACATTCAGACAAGCACCAAGCATGATAACACAGTATTTACGTGGTTCACCCCCATCCTGGGGCTATGTCCACCAACTCTTCTTCTTTATTATCTTCAATCAGTCATCTACATGCACAGAGCCATACAAACCCCACTCCGCATAGGACAGGAGATATGTGCGTACCTCACCAGATCCTCCTTCCCCGAGTTAGGTTACAACACAAAATATTCTACTCACTCTCTAACAGTCACTTGCACTTAGACTTTCAAGTCTCACACAACATGCATAGAGAATATACCACTATTACTTGCACTTGGCACTTATCTCATCGACCCTTTCCTACATCGCCTAGGTATCTATTTATACATTAAAAAATAGGCCTAAACATGGGTAAACCCATGGGCCGACATCCCTTTCCCGTTACATATTCCCAAAACCCAAAAAGGGGCCCAAAAGGGGGTCGAGATCCCGTGATCTCCGCTTCGTCTTGTGCTCCTCCTTCAACAGGTTGTCAAAGTCCCAAAATAGGTCAGTGTGACCAAGAAATTCTCAAAACTTGGTCAAGGGCCAACACAACACCCAGGAAAACTCAAAATGCATTGGTTGGGACCATACAAAGTAAAATCTATCACAAATCGAGGAGTTGTATAGTTATGAGATTTATTAGGCCCAGAACTCAGAGGAATGATCAATGGGAGCCGACTGAAGTTGTACAAGGACAGTCGACCATCCACCGTGCAGTTAAAAAAAAAAAATAGTATATCGAAAAGGAACCAAAGAGGGTGTAGTGCGCCAGAAGTAGAAAGGCTAAATGAACTAAGAAACACAAATTTGACGAGGAGAAGGACAAAAATCACACGAAAAAATGGAAACAAGCGGGAAAAGGAAAGTCTGAAAAAAAACAGTATGACAAGACAATGTTAGGCGGAATTAAAAGATGGCAAGGACCGATGGGACATCACATTAATCGTGTCAACTAGAGACGACAAAGAAGGAGTAATGGAAAGTATGAAACCACCGGAGATGCATTGAACCAGTAATCAAGGTTCATTAAACCCATAATCAAGGAAGATTCCTCGACAAGATTCATGGGAAATCCATACAACACACGTATGTGGGAGCCAATAGTCTATTCATGAAAAGAAAACAGATGCAGTGCATAGTGTGAGTTCACAAAGATCACAGAGACCGTTCGAATCCAACAAACATTTGACAGTCACTGCCATGGCACCGCCCAAGTAAGTAGAAGCGAGCCAAACCGCTAGGAAAACTAGAGTTCAGACCAGGTCGCAAGGACAGGCAAAATAAGGTGAACACCAGTCGTCGGAGATCGTCAATGTCGACAAAATCCCATCTCCAGACACAACACCGGTAAAACCTACAGCTATCCTGGAAGAAATACAATAGCCAGCACCGGAGGGCACGAGTCCAGAGATACCAGCAGAAGTACATGAGCCATAGAACCAAGGAACAAAAACCCTAAAGGAGATGCAACCAAAGCATACAGAGGTAGCTCTGAAATTCAATGGCACAACACCGAAGCCAACAACAACAGTTGAGCCAGACGAGTCTCAAACGACCATCTCGGACCACCCAACCAGGGAAAAGGGTAAATATGTCTTGGATTGGCCGTAATAGTATATGAAGGAGCAACCAAAAGTCGTTGGAACTTCGAGGCAACCACCACAGCAGCAGAAAGACAAGATACAAATATTAAGGTCACCTCGCAAGAAACCGGCAAAAAAAATTGTTCTACCGTGCATACCAACTAGGTACAGGTAGGACCAGAGCTACTGGGTCATATCAGGAAGCTCAAATACTCAGACCATGATGTAGCAGGCGAAGATAATTTCCCAGAACTTGCAAAGAGGGTATTTTTACAGACCACGGGCACAAATCGAGTTGGAGAACCAATCAACCAGCCATACCAGTGGGCAACTGGGCTGGAGAAAATGATAATTTTAGGTCTGTTGGACCAACCACACTTTGGTAGTGGCCAGTACACAAAAACATGTGTCAAACAACTGTTAGGAGTCACAAATGGAGGGGACATATGGCTGGAGAAGCCCATCCCCATAACCGTTGAGCTTATTGTGAAAATAACAGGGTTACCAATTTGGGGTATGGATCTTGTGTTGTTTCTGGATGAAAAAACCAAGGAGAAAGCGCTAGCAGAAGAGACAAGTAAGAAGTATGGAACTGACAAGGGGATAAGAAGGATAATTATCAAGAGGATCAACGACCCAACCACACAATTGGGCACAAAAATCTTAGTCTGCAAGATGCTAAGAAAATGTCGCAGGGAGGAAGTCCCAGCTGGAGTTGTTGCAGTTGCATCCTAGTGCACAGAAGGCACCTCAATGAGCTAGGCATCGTACCTATCAAACTTGTTCCTGGATGACTGCAAGGATGCGCAGGACCTAGGAACAAAGTTTCACTACTCATGGCTAATCACATTAATAGCCTTCATGGGATGGCAAGAGACAAGGAATGTAGTTTTTTGTGCCATACCAAAGCCGAATCAGGGAGCGAGGTATTTGTTGCTTAGAGATAGGCTAGACTCGAGGAGAAAGAAGGAAAATGGGTCCATTTTTTAGGGGTACCTACGCGACCTACATGAAGCCATCTCTAATATGTGGAGAATCACACTAGAATTTGTCGCATGATATGCAGACATCGCCAATTTCCAAGCCACACGACACACAATGTGGATACAGGAAAGGAAGGATCCAAATAAATAGTGGCTACAGATGCGCTACTGCATCACAAAGGGTGATATTGACATGTTCATCAGCGAATGGGCCGATTAATGGAGGACCCCAGCCATTACCCAGGAAGTTCCAGAAAGAATAACAAAATAAGAGGTAGAGTAGGGAGAAATGTAGCGTCTAGAAATCCAAGTGCCCAAGAGACCAAGAACGGGCCAAGGAAAGACAACACAGACAGATGAAGGGCCAAAGAAGATAGAGACCCATAAGGGGAAGAAGGAGAGTACACAACCGACCAAGGGACAAAAAAACAAGTTGAGGGAGTGTAGAAGACCACCCCAAATCCCTACACACAGGAACCAGGGGGAAATAAGAGACCAGACACACAGATAGGAGGCGCGCGCAAGAAATCAAAGCCACAACGAACATCGCCAGAATATACAATCATGGATGATGATGGGGATATGATAGCCCGAATGGTCCAGGATTTTCTAACCGAGGACCTCGACCATGCTGCACACCACAAGGATAATATCCAAGAGGAGTTGGAAGACATGCATCAGCTCATCAAGCAGATTGGGGAAGGGCTGAAAACAAGCAATAGGGGAATCGAACCATCAGCACCATAGATAGAAGGAAGAGTGAAAGAAGAAGAATGAGAGTCATTCCAGGCAATACTGCAACCACATGTAACATTCCACATCAACCCTAGTATGCTTCGCATGGACGAAATTGTGGGGCAGACACCCTTGAAGGACTTAAGACAAATCCAACGTGTGTTGACAATGATACCATCATGGGTGCTACATAGGTTGCAAGTGAGCGTAAACCACGAGGTACAGTCTTGTGCACGCAGAGACTTAACCAAATTGAATCATGCAACAAAGAAGTGGGACGCATTGGAAATAGTATATGATAAGGCTAAATTTGAGACCCAGGAGGAAAGGGATCACATAAAAGGATTGGAGCTGAAAGTGGCAGGAACTTATGAGAATATTCCACAAGCCGCACAGAGTGAGGAAATCACAGCAGCAAAAAATATTAATCAAATTGCGCATGCAATTGATCAATATCAGAAGGGGATAGAGAATATCCAAGATCTACTCATACCAACCACTCCACCAGTATTCAAGGAGAAAAGGAAGCATGAATTAACAATGCAACTGCAGGATATAGAGCAGTAGGTTATCATAGCAGCTGACTTGTTTGATAAAGCAACGCAACTTTGGACTAGTTTGGAGGAGGATCAGCAGGTCCAATAGTGGGACATGGAAGAAGGAAGGATCAATGTCGCGATCCAAGAGCTCAAGTAGAAGAAGAAGACAATACCAATCACAGAACATGTCAAAGGGATGCAGGACATGAAGAGATTACAGGCAGAGCTAATCATTGTGCAAACCCAAAAAAAAAGAGCGGCAGGCTCAAATGGAACCATTTCAAGAGCAGGTAGTAGAAGTCATGGCACACGCAGAGGAACCCAAGACACAAATAGCACAAACCCAGGAAGAATTCATGGAATTGGTTAGTGACAAATTCACAGCTCAAGTAGTGGAAACAATCAAGGATAATATTGTGCAGGTGCAGACACAAGCAACAGAGCTCAAGGAAAAGTTTCAGATGATCACCAAGGAGATTGAGGAAGATCAGAAGGATTAGGTGGCTCAGGACAATCTACATGTCAATGTTGGGGGCCTGTTGGCAGCGGGCCAAAGTGGAAAGAAGGATGATCGTGGGGAAATAAAGCGTGAAGAGAGTGAAGCTACAACTAGAAGGAAACACAGCACACACACATGAAAGAAAGCGTGCACAAGGAAAGTGACAATTGGAAGGAATAACAACACACGCACGAGAGGAAGACCTAATGTTAGTAGGGTTAGGGTTTTGGTAATGTATTGTAATGGATGAAGAGCCAAAGATGTATAAATACCAATACTGAGGTATTATAGAGGATTCACAGAGTTTGTAGGTATTCTGATTTAGTTAGTATTCAGGTTGTTGTAGTGTTTGGAATATAGTAGCTACGCATGAGCGGATGCGATAGGTAATATTTTGTTGTATGAGCTATTTTGTAAGATGTTGAGCTAGAGGAGACGAGAGAAGGTATATCTTGAGGATTAGATCATAGGCTGAGGATCCTAGTGCGATCTAGTTCACCTCATATAGATCTTACCCAACTGAGAATAATTGTAATCGCACGACGTTGTAGATGCATAACTATCATAATAAAAGAGCCAAGAGCCAAATCTTTGTGGACGTAGCCCAGGAGGAGGTGAACCACAGTAATATCTGTGTAATGTGATGAATGAATACATATCTTTATCCTCTTTTCAGTAGTTATTTGTTGTGCTTAATGAATGAATGAGTTATTATATTGTGTAGGAAATATGGTTGTGCTAGTAAGGGAATAAGATGCTAAAGTTATTGCATAGTCATGTATAATAATATGTTGTATTTACTAGTTCTAATAATGGTTCAATGGTCGAGTTCTCATATATCATACTCAATCCTAGGCTGTAAACACCTAAGTCTTGCAACCACCCATTAAATCTATCTCGGGTGAGACTGCACAACACATTATGTGTGTTGCGTTGCCTTCTGGTTCACCAAGAGGGCCGATAGTTTTAGAGGCTTTGTTGGAAACCCGAAAGACATGAACCCTAAGTCAATAAATCAGACAGTATAAAGGAATAGAGATAACCAACAATCTGCATCTTCATCCATTGAATCTGCATTTGAATGTACTAACTATGTATCTGGATCATCTAAATCCTCTGAATAAAAACTCTCATCTAAATAAGATTCGACATGTGCATTCTCATCATCTTTGATAGGTGGAAGAAAAAAAGTGTCTGCATGTGGATGGTGAGGTCCATGTGAGACACTTTAATCGAATTGGACACTATGCTCAATGATGGGCTAGTCAAAGGAAAAATCAATGAGTTTGTATCCCTTTACATCGTCGAGGTATCCAACAAAGATACACTCTGTGCTCTGTGGATCAAGTGCCTTCCTCTTCTCACAGGGAATCCTGGCTCATGCATGTGAACCGAAAATATGGAAGTGGGTCACTTCTAGTTTGAGGTCACTCCAAGACTCGTAGGGAGTCTTATCCTTGACAGATCTATGGGGAGATATGTTTTGGATATAGGTTGCAAAATTAAGTGTTTCGTCGCATAATATCTATGGAAGTGACTTTGCATGTAGCATGCAAGATTCCATCTCTTTTAGAGATCTATTTTTTTGAACAACAACCTCATTTTGTTGTGCAGTGTATGGAACCGTGTACTGCAACTAAATCCCTTCCTCATGAAAAAGATTATGTATCTCATGTGTTGGAACACACACAATTTTGAACTTTTGAGTTTATAGTTTTCGCCTTCTTAGGAATAAAATTCTACACAAAGTGGCCTTTTTATTTTAAATCAAATTCGTTGGTTTTGATTTAATAATAAAGTGCATACATTATCCATCATTGATGATTTCCCTTAATTGAATCCTAATAACCTACGTAGTTCTGGAGCTGCCCGATTTTTTAAAGAATAAAACCCTAGCGATCGCTTTGGAGCCCCGTGCTTCAGATTTTCCCATAAGTCTAAAATATAAAAACCTTGAACCCCCAAAGCCCAAAAATCATAGTCCGTAATAAACCCTGAAGAACTCAGAAACACAAGTCATAAAACACATGTCTTTTAAATATTTTATAAGATGTCACGTGGCATTTATTTCCAAAGTTTCTGTTGAATGATTCACATGCTCTCGAGTGACACGTGGCACCTATCTCTTCTTGACCCGTCATCTGGGATGATGTCATTCCCATCACATCACTTCGGGAAAGGACCCTTCGGGAGTTTAACAAAGAGTGAGTCCACAAATCACCGAAGCTTCAAATTTCAAAGCATTAGACATTTCAAAGAATAAAAAGCAATTAACGAAAGTTAAACACAATTAATTAATACTTAAAGAAGATTATTCATAATTTTTACTTCGCAGTTTCAAATTCCAAGGAACCTCTCTTGTGTTGTTTTTGAACCCTAGAAGTCCAAACTTCCGAAACACTTGAAGCTAATTCAACGTTTTCAAAATCGATTAATTAAGTTGTAAAAGTGATTATTCAAAGAGTAACTACTACGCAGATTCAGGATTCGGGAGATTTCCACCCTGTCACATCCAAAGCTCCCGAACGCGAACCGTCGAAGTATCAATGGAATTTATGATCGATTAAAGGTAATGATTTCGAATGAAGATTGTGGATCACCAGGTATTCATTTCCATTGAGGGTAATAAATTCCTCATTAGTGAGTCTATACAAAAATCCATAAGCTCTTGTTTGAATAAAAGCACTTCAATTTCAAAATCATTTTCACCTTTCGCAATTAACAATTTTATCTATTGAAAAAACTCATGGACTTTCTCTATAACATGTAACCTCACTCTGTTCCCTTAGAGATTGTGGCACCGTGGAAAATGGAAAAAAATCATGATGCAGCAGGCGAAGATTCAAACCTGAATGAAGACATTTTTTCGGACACTACTCCGTGAGCCACAAACATCGTTAAAACTTGGACATAGGTTTTTGAGATCTTGGAGCATGAAATCATCAAATGTTCAGAAGACTCTGTCGAAGAAGAAAATGACTCTTTTTGAGCTAAGCTTAGACACATAGCACAGTAAAAGATGCACAAGATAGTTGCACGACCAAGAATCATTCCTTACAACGATATGATAAGCTGGGCCTTAGAACATGTTGACGTCCAGACCAAGAGCATCATCAACCATCAACAGGTTGCCATCGACTCTTTCCGAATGGAACATCTACAAGTAATTTATAAAATCTCTCCTACTCTGAAATATACTTACAATGCCGCATTCATTCTAGAGTTCGAGAAAAAGGAATGCATCCAATACGCAAGGAATGGTCATGATATAATCAGGACCTAGTGGGGACATCCGAAGAAGTTCAGAACCGATGCTCATGGTATGTATTCCACAACGTATTTAGACACTCATATGGTGTATGTAGTCGTGATGCTCTATCGTCTGTTCGGGAAGAATATCCCTACACATTTCTCAATGGAATGGGTATCCATCATGAACGAGGTAGCCAAGGGTTACACTTTCAATTGGGCCAAAATGTTGTTAGATATATTGGCCAAAGAAATCATTGATTACAAAACATCGAAACCAAAAGGGAAACCTACCCCTTTTTACATGTTTTCTTATGTTATGGACACCATCTGCTTTATGACCCCCTTCCCATTGATGAACTGGAGTTGAACTCCAGCTAGTTCAGAACCCATTCATTTTTATCACTCCAAGTTATGGGAAGAGAAAGCTAAGGATGTATTTTATGAAATATGCCACAATGTCATATTACTTGTTCACATAGCCATTTATGGTCACCCGCCTCCTCGGATTTCATAGAGGATTATGGGAAACCTAGGCAAGATCGTAGATTGGTTCATTGAGGAGAATTTATCCTACATCAAATTTTTTGGTTTCTCAGTTCCCCCTCATGCTCTCCCACAATTTTTACCCAACAGGTTGGTGTGCAGAGAAGTGGTGTATCATACAGTGGTGGGAGGTATCAGCAAGGAGCTGAAAGAAACACAGAAAAAGGTATGTCTGCATTTCCCCATTCAAATTGGCATGTTTACATTATTGGATTTTGGCCACTCTAAATTTGAGGCCACAACTCTAGATGATGTTAAATTGGTTGACCTCGAGTTCAAGAAACACGATCCACATAAAATAGTGGAAAACCATATGGCTCAATTGAACATGAAGCGGTACACGCATGATAATTCCCCGTATGAAAAAATATTCAGAGGGGTGAGATCTTATGAGGAAGTACGAGACATATTCATGACGCTTCCCCCAGACCAACAAGTTGGTTTCCTCAACTTTCAGAAACATAGGTGGAATAGTATACCAAAGATATTGCAGGGAGAATCAATAACCAAGCCTCCTTCACGGGAAGCTAAGTCTACAAAATCTGAGCCAAGATCCTCCACTAAACACAAAGCCGAAAGGGTCCCCAAAAGCCCAGAGGTATTATTTCAAGAGATAAGAACATCACTATCAGGGTTAAATGATCCACATATGATGGCAAGGTTCGAGGCCTTCATGGATCCAGGACAAATTGTCTCTCATTCAACACCAACAACTCCTGCTGGCACCCCCAATACAACAGGACATCAACATTCCTCTGAAGTTGCCTCTCCCATTACGTCTTTAACCCCTCTATAGACCAGCTTCGGAAATCCTAATTCCAAAATCACTTTTGTGGGTGATCTTACTCCCATCTTGCCCGAGGAGATCCCTCCTTTAGATTTATTATTTAGTAAGAAAAGGAAGGCCATCGTAAAAAGAGAATCTCACCAAAAGGATGGGGTCATAACTAAAAGGAAAAGACTGGTATATGACGGAAATGATCAGGATGGTCTATTATTTGCAAAGGAAGTTTCAGGTTCATTAGGTTCTTTTTCCACTGCCAATCAATGGTCAGTAGAAAATTTGACCGAACAACTGCGACATAAGTGCTTATTGGTGGAACACTTGCAAAACCAGATATATACAATTGAGCAGACTATCAGGAATAGAATGAGTCAGGATTTTGAGAAAATTAGAGCTAGTGATTGGCAACAGATTCAACAGCTTCAGGCTAACCTTGAGTAGCTCCATCAGATTTCACAAACCAACCAAGGTATGTTCACTCAACGTGATGAATTGATAGAATAGATGCATGACATATTGGCCCTAACTGAAGGTACCATGATAGACATCTCGACCTTCAAAATTCAAGCATAGGAAATCAATGAGAAGCTTGAAGTTTCCCAACGGTATCTTTTTATGAAGGTAGATGCTATCCATAAATTTTATCAGGCAGTGTACCTTTCCCTAAGGGATATCTATGTCAAGGAAAAAGAGGCCCTAACAACATAGTCTAAGTTTCAATAGGTACTCATACTAATGAAGAAAGTTAATGTCCTTGATTTTCCTCTTCTCTCTTATTTTGAACAATTAAGAGGTGAGATGGCCCTAAAGGTCTGGGAAACAAATATGGAAGAAGGAAAGAAATCTTCCAGAGAGGTGAAAGAATCTTGTCTAGAGTCATTATCATCATTAAAAAAAAAAAATATTGAGTTTGAGAGGAGTAATATCTCAGAATCCCTAGGGAAAATTGAGATAGAAATGAACCAGAAGAATTCCAGAAATAATGAAGAAGAAACCCTAGCATCCATTCAAGAAATGAGCCAGATTGATCTTCTTAAAATCAATAAATGGCTAGTTAATCTAAGTTCACAGTTCCAGGCCACAATAAAAGAGGTGAAAAAGATCCAAGAAAGCTTCCTCAAATACAAAGGAAATTATTCTCTTTCGAGGTAATTAAAAATATTGAGCCCTCAAGGTTCATGGTGGCATTGTTGGATAGATGCACGCAATGCATTGAACATGGAAAATCAAGCACAACTGGGAGAAAGTAAGACAACATGCACGATGTCCTTTCCTTCCACCCTCTCTACCTTTCACCTTCCAACAGTCACTTACCCCATCCACCTGCATTCTAACCTCCACTCATCCCACTTCATCATTATACACTTGTTCCCTCATTATTATTTCCATAGACAATTACTCTTCCCTGTGTCTGTCATCCATCTCCTGACAAGCCAATGTTGTGCTATTCGTCTGGTTATCTTCATCCCATGACCTCGATTGTAACTCATTGCCCCGCTAAATATATTCAAAGGGATAGATGGAAACAAAATTGAAACGACCAAGACAGTGTGCTAAATGATTGAGGTGGCCTTAACGACATGTGTACCCAGCCCAAAGGATTAAGGAGAAGGAGTGCTTCTACCAGCAGACAAAGAGACAGAGTAGAGCGTCAACGAAATTCATCAAAATTTACACACTGTTGTTATATTCAAATGTATGCTATTTTGAGTTAAATATTGTAAGAAGTCCAATGGTTTTGAGTTGTGACAGATTTTGTATAAATACATAGATTTAAGATCTATTCAAGGTTGCTTCTTGTCGGATGTAATAGATAAACTCTCTTTTTGAGTATTAATACAAGTGCAGACATAGATTCTAATTTTTGTTCAGTTTGAGTTATGTGTTTCCTCTGTGTTTCCATTTCCCTGAATTTCTTTATGTAATTCCTTGAAGAGCGATTGATTGCAATTTAGTATTACAACTATTGTGATCATATTATACTAGAAATTCATTAGGTAAGCAGTTTTTCCTCTGTATTTACTGTGAGTAAAACAAGACTTGTGATCTGCGTGAATTACTACATTTAAAATCCTTTTAAAGGGTGTATTCTCTACTTTTCTTTCGTTGCAAACAAGGTGAGACTCATCTGCAATTGATGCTTGGATTTGTTTAACAATTTTGTAACTCTTTTCCACACCATTTGATATTATAATTGGGACTCAAATAATGAAATACAACCTCTTTACTGTCATATTATTAATTTCATTTAAAGATCATTTCTCATAGAACTAAAGGTATGAAAAACACTCATTTAAACATTTTCTTTGAACACTCTCGATGCCTAACATTACTCTTTGAGACTTAGGATTAATCTCAGGAACAACATCTTTTTGGCGCCATTGTCGGGGACAAAGAAACGAAATCATTTTCCTTTGGAAAATGATAAGGTAAATTTTAGTCTTTGATGGTGAACAAAGATTGATTACATAAGTAAGGATTATTTTATTTTTCACCCAACGACTCCACCATAGACAAAACTAGAATTTGGTCGAAGGAATACCAAGAAAAACCTAGACGAAAAGAAAACTACACCAGTGTCAGATCCCGAAAAATTGTTGAAACCAAAGGGATATCTCAGACAGACTGGTGCATCAGTAGGTAAGGTCTATCAACCCAAAGTTAGAAAATATAATGTTAAGGTTCCAACTGAAGAAATAACCCCTAAAGAAATATTTGAACAAATTCATTCTGCAAAGGCATCAACTAGTAAACCTGAGGTTAAAGTCGAAAATCTATAGGTAGTCATTCCCGAGATAAAAGTCAAGATTGACCTAAAATATACTTTACCAGTGAGAACGAATGGTTCTTTTCGACCCCCTATGTCATTGACACTCATCTGGTTCTCTCCTTTCTGGAAGTGAAGGTTTCTATTTCCCGAAACCCTGAAGAGTACTTTCTATACCCAGATTCATCCCTTATCGCCTCTCCTATATATACATCCGGTAAACCTGAGGATCCCAACTCAAGTTTCCCTTTTCCTCCTCATCTATATCTTCTGTCTCCTCATGGTATTTTTCCCGAACTTCATTCGCAACACCCCGAAGAGGTCGAAAGGTCAACAATTTAGTCTTTCGAAGTTTTCAAAAATCTCTTTTTTATCCCCCGAAGCCTGTCTCCTAGGATTTCAATGGCTGGTGCTAGAGGTGCTGGTGCTAGTGGTGCCGGAGGTGCAGGAGCTGGTGGAAAAGCTCAACCCCACAGAATATTTTCCAAGGTATCTGCCAAATATGCTCCCTTGGTCCTTCATGCTTTCCTGCATGATTTGCCTAAAAATTACATGAAGAACCTCCCCAAATTCATGGGAGAAGGAGATCTAACCGCAACAAAACACATAGCCTTTTTCAATCAGTTTGTTGATATCCTTGGCATAGAAAACGAGGATGTTTACTCAAGTTTTTTAGTATAAACCTTTGAAGGACAAGTGAGGACTTGGTTCAGAGGACTCCCAATAGGTTCCATATGATCATATGACAATCTAGAAAATGACTTCCTGAGACAGTGGGGCGATAGAAAGGACCATCTTTATTATTTACCGAATTCGGGGCTTTGATAAAGAAGACTTTTGAATCAGTCCTTGAATTTATCTAGAGGTTCAATAAGTTGTATCATAAAATCCCAACCGAAGTCAAATCTTCTCAACTAGCTGTGAAATTAACTTTTGCAGGGGCTTTTAATTCCAACTTTGCCCTACTTTTAAGAGAAAAGAGATCTACCACTTTATCAGGAATGCAATATGATGTCATAGAAATTGAGTTCAATATGATGGAATACGGGAAATTAAAAACTAAGGTTGATATGGGAGCCAGGGAACCTAGGCACTTCAAAGAACAGGCAGGGCCCTCTGGATCTGGGAAGTCCGCAGAGGGGAAAATGGATGAGATGGCCAAGATCATTAAAGATTTATCAAACAAAATTTCCACGATGAAATTAGATCAAGACAAACCTAATCCATATGTTAGGAATTAGTTCAGGAGAAACGCTAACCCTCAGATACAAAAAAGACAAGTAAAAAATGAAAATCAAAAGATCCAAGCTCCGTTTAAAACTGAAAATTTCATGCAGAGGGATGAAATGAAAGATTATGAGTTAGAAGAAGATATAAACAATATTAGCGATGATGATCTTGAGCCACACTTAACCAGGCAGGATTATGAGAAATCTTTAGACCTGGAATCCCTATTTAATAATGAGGAAAACATCAACAATCTGGGGGACTCTACGTATCAAGGTCTCGCCGACTCAATAATGGTCGAACTCCAACATAAGTATGATTTAAGGCCCAGAGAGAAAAGCTATACAAATGTTCCACCAAAAAAGATTTTATCACGAAGTAAAGTGAATGAGGCAGTAGTTGCCAAACCATCAACTAAAACACAGGTTGCCTGAACAAAGCAAGCTGAAACAAAAACAGTGCAAACTGAGAAGCCAGAAAATACAAAAGTAGAAGTTCAAACCAGGAAAAATGAGAAAACAATTAGGGGTTTCAATTTAGAAATTGAACTTAATAAATTAAAACCCCAATGCCTCTGCTTGAACTTGCAAAAAACCCGATTTATAAAAAGAAAATCGCTAAAGCGATAAATTTTTCTGATGCTGAGTGTCAAGCAGACGTTATCAATCTGCAGGACAAAAAATGTATGATCATGTTCGGTCCACACATTGAAAACAATAAGGATTATGTTGCTCCATTCTGTATTACACTAACTGTGCATGACCATTTACTCCAAAATTGCATGTTAGATTTTGGGGCCTCTCATAATTTAATGCCTAAGATTATCATGGAAAAATTTGGCCCGAGATTACCAGACCTTATCAAGACTTGTACTCGTTTGATTCTAGAAAGGTTAATTGTCTAGGTATGATTAAAGAATTGGTAGTAAATCTTGATTAGATCCATGTGAAAAGTGTCCTTATGGATGTGGTTGTTGCTGACATTCCTGCCAAGTACGACATGCTTTTATCCAGGTCTTGGGGTGCCAAGTTAGGAGGATCGGTTCAACTGGCCATGACTTACGCTACAATCCCAATTTTTGGTGGGAAAATCACGCGAATGTACAGAGAAACTATATTGGCGTATACCGTAAGTGACCCTCAAAACCAAAATAATTACCTAGTCTATGTTGTTGATCAGGACTTAGGAAATTGTATATTATCTATAGATGTCGATTTTGAGGAATGTACAGAAGAAGAAAATAAAAAAATAGAAATGACAAAGAAAAACATAAATGTTAGAGAAGAAATTTGGAAAATGTTCTTCGATGGTGTCTCATCCTGCGAAGGAGTAGGAGCTGGAGTTATATTCGTGGCAACACGTGACGAGTATTTTATTCCCTTTTCTTATAGATTAAAATGGGAGGTTGATTATATGAATAATGCTTGCGAATATGAAGCTCTGGTTTTAGGATTAGAAATTGCAAGGAAGTTAAAAATCGAACATCTAATAGTTTATGGTGACACAGAGCTTATTGTAAAACAAGTAAAACAACATTATCAAGCTAAGCATCCAAGGTTCAGATCCTATAGGAATTGTGCCTGGGATCTTATAGAGAACATCTTCTCATCCTTTAATATTCACTCTATTCCTGGGATGGAGAATCAACAATCTGATTCCTTGGCCAAGGCTGCTGCAACCTTCATATCGCCTACTATCTTGAAACTAAAATATCACATCGAGATGAGACATAGAACCTCGATCCCGAACAATGTTCAACACTGGAAAGTGTTTGAAGATGATGAACAAATCAAACAATTCATGGAAATGATTGATGAGTTTTCTGAAACTCACATAGATCAGCAAAACCAGAATGATTATGCTTGGATTATGCAGGAAGGGGAGAACCCAGAAAAATTCCAAGACAAGATTGCAAACCACTGCATGCTCTTTCTTAAGAACAATCAGATTCCCAGAGGCCTAATCCCCGTAAAGAGGTCGTTTGACCAAGATGACATACATTTAAATTCTACCTTATGACCTCAACCTAAAGAAGTTGAAGACTATAATGTAGGAACCAATGAAGATCCCAAAATGGTCAAAATATCAAAATACCTTCCATCTCAAATCAAGAGTAATTATGATGAGTTACTTAGGCAGTACAAAGATGTTTTTTCATGGTCCTATGACAATCTGAAAACTTACGATACATATGTTATTGAACATAAGATTCCTTTAAAGCATGGTATCAAACCTTTCAAGCAGAAGCTGAGACAGATAAACCCTATCCTCCTACCAGTGATAGAAAGGGAAGTTAAGCAACTCCTCAATGAACAAATCATCATTCTACTCAGGTATTTTGAGTGGGTAGTGAATTTGGTCCTCGTTAGAAAGAAAAATGGAGAAATAAGGCTCTGTGTCAATTTCAAAAACTTAAATCGATCGTCCCTTAAAGACAACTACCTACTCCCGAAGATGGATCATGTTCTAGAAAAGGTAGTTGGAGCTAACAGGATTTCCATGATTGATAGTTTTTCTGAATATAATCAGATCTATGTCCATGAAGACGACAGAGAAAAGACTGTGTTTACCACTCCATGGGGAACCTTTATGTACGATAAAATTCCATTCGGTTTGATGAATGCAGGGGATAATTTTCAGAGACCGATGGATATCGTGTTCGTCGGTGAGAGAGACAAATTAGTTGTTATTTATCTTGATGATTTGACGTTTTTTTCTAATTCTGATGCAGAACATTTGCTGCACCTTGTTGACGATTAAAATCACAACGAGGATTTAGCTTGCAAAGTATTGCTTAAGCCTAATAATTATAAGCTAATGATATATATAATACTAATAGGTGGGACCCCCTTGTAGATTGGGAGATCAGATCTGGTTCTTATTTCATGTTTATGTTGTTGTTTTACACTGCTTACATGGTTCTACATCATTGATGAAATCTGGATTTTATTGGCATGTTATGTGTTGGTTATAATTGCAACAAGTGAATGATGGGTAAGGCATGTTATGTTTTGTTCCAAGCTATAATTTCAAGTTACGATGGCCTATGTTATACATTGCTACCATTGCTATATGTTCCTGGATTCGTTGCTTTGACACCTGCACAATAGACATGTTAGTAACAATACATAAGAGCAGTTGAAAAGAGGCAAAAGCAATATAAACAAATGCCAAAAGAAAAGATTGAACTATGCTACAATACATGCATTGAAATTAGAATGGTCATTGTTAATCCTAGCTAACAAGTTAATAGATATGCGATTTATTGAGTTATATAGTTGACATGCATTATTGTATAGTTTGGAAATGGTAAGATGTGATTAGGGTGGCGCTCTTGGAAATTAGTGGATGTTGGTTTCGATGCATGGTTCAATTGAATGAATTAATGGATTAGTGTGCTGGTGTGTACTAAGGAATTGAATGAATTGAGGGTGGAGGCGACGTGCATTTACTGCATGTCACTCCTACTTCTTCCACTGGCTGCCACCCTAGTTTGGATCTTTTTCAACTGTGTTTTGTTGTGGTTAGGCTCCGAATTTCAAAAAAAGGAAGAACCGCTCAGCCAAGCTCACGTTTTTAAGGTGCTTTTGGTTACAGGTATCTCTTTTTGCCATCCATGAATCTGCTCTGGTTATGAAATAGATATTGGCTCGATATGTATGGGCCTGTGCTTTCCTTAAGTCTAGCAATTGTGTAAATTTGTGATATTTTTCTGGAATGAATCGTTGATGGTTTTCATTGCAATAATGGTTGAAGTCACGGTGTTATTGGTCATTACGAGTGTTAGCATCCATAAAGGATCTCTGTCATCCTTGTTGGTTTTAGTTGGAGGGTTTCATTTGGCCTAGAGTGGATGGTTGCCTCCACGCATTCGTATCACCATACCCAGTCTTTTGTTGTTATGGAGTTTACTGGTTTTGAAATGCCTTGTGTCACTGCGCATTATTTCACTTGGGTATGGGTTGTTCATGCTACTAATGGTTGTGCAATGGGTTATGTTGCTTCTTCTCAGCCATGTTCCATATCAACGTTGTTAGTTGGTTGATTGGGGGAGCCATGAGGGTTATACCCTGCGTGTTCTAAGTATTGTTACAAGGCCAAAATGGAGCCTTACTCCTCTGTTCATAGTCTCTCCTATCATGAGAATTGTCACCATGTCTGCAAAGTCATTTGTGGTATGCCCTATGTGTGCACTGTTAGTCTTGGAGGTTCTCACACGATGATGGGAGTCGACTCCAATTCCCTCTGTTGGTACACATAGAAAACCCTTGATTTCTCAAGCCTGGGTTTTGATGGAGGGAACCGTTATGGCCTATCGGGTATACTATTGATGGTTATGAATTGGTGGTGTATTGTCGACAGTGTTTGATTACTGGCTCGCACCGTCGATTATGTTGACAGTGGTGTTGGTTGGTATTTGGTCACTGCAATTGGTTATTATAGCAATCTAATTGATAAGATCAACATTGTTAACTGGTTGATTGGGGAAATGGGATCGAATATACAGTCACTGTATTTTACATTGTGATTATTGAATTGTTGACCCAACATTAGTTTTAATTGATTAAGTCACAACAATACTTCTTGCGTGATGTGTGGGTATGTGTGGCGTTCCTATAGCTTGTTGGGTTGAGTTAATGATTATTGTGAGTGTGTGTTTTAGTTTTCATGGGAGTGTTGCAATCATGATGATTATGGTATGGCCATCCATTGTATATGTTATGAATATTATTGATTGTGCCATCAGAAATGGTCACGGGTTTTAAACAAAATGGTTTTGTTGCAAATTTGGTCAAGTTAGGAGATGAGATCAAGATCACTATTGCAACCTCATTATATTGATTGATAGCCCAACATTGTGGATATTTAATTTCAGAGTAGTTGGACCTGTACAGTCACAGAGATACTCTGTGAATGGTTTGTGTATTCCAAGCATAGTATGAGTTAAAGTGGTGATTGTTGTCTGTGTGTTTAAATGGCAAATCATGATCTTTGCAATTGAAATATGGATCGTTGTGTTTGACTGTCCACTATGTTTGTTTAATGAATATCATACATCTTAATGGAGATAAGCACGGGTGTTGTGGTAGTATGGTCTTTTTACAATTTAATTGTTGATGGAAAATGGTTGATGAGTTGACACTAAACAGAGTGGAAATAAGTGGTTGTTTATTCATTTGGAGATGGTTTTAAAATATTAATTGGATAAATGAGAAGAACAAAGCTCCTCTACAGGTTGTTGTGGAATGCATACTGTCTTGTTTGATGACACTGTGTTAAACATTTGATTATGAACAATGAGCAAGTTAATGCACATAATTGATTGAATATTACACAGTATTTGATCATTTGATCACAGTGACTATTTGGTTGGTGTTGGACCTTTTGCGTTTGATATATAATGGTTTTATGGATTACTTAATTATTTTTTATGAACAATATCCACTCTCTTTCCCTACCATTATCTCGCTTTTCACTAATTACAATCCCCTCGCCTTCCCACATCCATTTTTCACTCCATCTTCTTAAAATTTAATTACAATTAAGATAATTCTATATTGGAATAGTTTGAAATCACAGTTCTTGGTTGGAACACAGTGATATATTCTTTGATTTACATTATAGTTGATTGTTTGTTGTCTTTGAGCAGTAACCATGACTCTTTTCCCTCTCATTTTTTCATTTTTCACTCAATACAAACCCCTCGCATATCCCAGAACCTTTGTTCACCCCCTGCTCATCCATAATAGTTAAGCAATTTTGTATGGATTGGATTGCATGAGTCTGATATGTTGTTGAGCCAAAATCTATTTCATATTTTAAGGAGTTGTTATGTATGGTTGTAAAGGAACTATTTTCTAATCAATCACGCATGCAGGAATGAGCTTCTTTAGCTGAGATAGCCATAGAAGAGGCAACCGAGGGAGAGGTGATTGGAATAGAGGCCCAAGAAGGCCAAGATTCTCCATACACTTTGATGTTGAATCACAAGAGTTAGGCCAGTTATTTCAGGCTGGATTTTTCAATTGGATTGGAAAAGGAGTGGTCCAACCTAGTTCTGAAAGGCCCCCCTTCCAAGTTCCACAAGCCCCTAGTATTCTCGTACCCCCTCATGTCTCATTGCAACCCAAGGTTCCCGAAAATGATGGATGGCAAGAGATTGTCCACCTGACAGTCTCCCAACATTGTGGTTGGCCCAATTTGCCCTTCCCTGCTCCCTCGCCTATTAACCTGATTGTCCAAGTTGCACCTGTCCACTCACCAGTTCAGTCCTCTTATGCTAAAAAAAAGGTTGAAAACTGAGGCCCACCATGACCTTGACAAAGGAAAAGACATTGTTGCCCCTTCCTCACCCTCTAATGGCTCTGATAAATATGTGTCTTCTCGGATGCATTTGAGGGACGATTGTTCTCACGTGATCAACAAGATTAGACCTAAAGGCTCAGCGCAGCCAAAAGAAAATTTAGATAAATCAAAGGGTGAAAACACCAATCAAGGAAAGATTGCATCTCAAAGTGGAAAATATGTTTTTTGAGTCTTATTTTATTTATTGTTGATGGAAGTTGACTTCAGATGTTTTGGACAACATGTTTTCTTTAGATATATGAGCAATGTATTTTTGAAAATAATTTCAAATATCAATGGAATAAATTGTCAAATGTGAATGTGTTGATGGGAGTCACAAGGAGGGGTGTGTTGCTTAATTAACTAGTTATGTTATGGTTGTTAAGAGATAAAGGGAGTCACAAGGGGTCCCACCTACTAGTTATTATTTATTTAAAACCTTTATTATGATTTATTACTTCCCCCCCTAACTAAAAAGTTGGTTGAGTTTTAGTTAACTTAACTAATGAAGTGGTTCAACTACTTCAACCAATTTTAATTTACTTAAAGGAAAAATGAAAGGGATGAACAAGAGAAGGATAGAAGGAGAAGCATACTAAGGTCTCTTTGAGTTTATGTTGAGATAGTTCAGTTTTCATTCATTCGTTAATTTGTCACAAACCTAATTATTTTTTATGATAACAGGGTCTTATTGTAGACATCAAAACTCGGGGCTAAATTACATCATTCAGACACAACATAGTTACCAACTTAATAAGAACTGTGACCTCAAAACGAGAACTTTGGCCCAAAAAACCCATATTTTTCCCAAAAAAACATGAAAATCAACCCCCAAATCAAAAAGTGGTGCTACCGGTAGAATCATTTTTTCAAACAGGGTCAAAATTATAACATTTTTCAAACATGGCCTTCAAAACTCATACAATACCTCATAAAAACCTTCAAATTGGCACCTAAATAAAAAAATGATGTTACAGTTTTTTATTCTTTTTCTTCAAAACGTTAAATTTATAAATATTTTGAAATAATATTTTTAGTAGTCGGTACCATTAAAACCAGAACCTCAAAATCAACCATCAAATTGAAATGTACTGCTATTGGTAGAACCCATTTTAAATTTGGGGTATTAAAATGACATTTTTTTTAAGTGGTAATCAAAATCATCGTTACTGCAAACAAAATCATCAAATCAACCCTTAAATGCTTACTTTTTAAATCTTAGTTTATCACTACAAACACAACATAATACATAATACCATGAAAACAATACATTTAAAAATATATAATCAAAACCCAAATTTGGAAAAAAAAAATATTAAAAAAAAGAATAAAAACTAAAACTAAAACAAAAAATTTTAAAAAAATTAAAATTTTCCCACAAAACCATAATTTTAAAAAAATACACATTTATTTTTGAAAAAAAAATAGTAAAAATTCCATTAAAACTTAAAAAAAAAATTTGAAAAAAAAAATA
>ML801577.1:304214-315702 GCA_009831015.1 Picea engelmannii
ACAACTAATGGCATAAAGCCGACATAAATAAAATAACATTACTAATCTAGTATGCCCCAATTAAGTGGTAATGAGCCAATATTAGGGCTTAACAAATAATGGTAGTGGAAAAATGGAGTGATGATAGAGAATATAGTTCCCTACCCCCCAACTGAACTTGTTGCATGTCCTCATGCAACGTGGCATGAATCATAGAAGTAAAAAGGAAAGGGAGCATGGAGAGGGATTTTTCCAAATTCATTCACTCTAGCATGTAAGGAATTGCATAATTAAAGATTAGAAAACAACATGCCTCCACTTACCCAAAATGTTGATGAACTATGCAATAGGAATATGGCTAATGTAGCTTCTAGAGCATGGAAGATGTCAATGTTGCAGGATCATGTGAAAGGATACTGTTGTTGTAGCTATGACTATTGTCACTGCGGGATCAAAGAATGTGAAGTGGAGGAATTTGAACTGTTGCTAATGAATCATGGAAAAGAGGAAGTAAGAAATTGTAGTACTCTCATATAGCTAAAGTCATGTTGTTGTAACTGCTGAGGAGTTATTGAAAAGTGTATAGTCTTCACCCACTGCGAAACCCGATGGTACAATTCTAATCATTTGAATGGATGTGTCGATGTCGAGCATGAAGAGAAGTCATTGGATTCCCAGCCATTGATAAATGTCATTAACCAATGCGAGGAAAACTCACCATTGATGTCAATGAGTGCCAAGGTACCCGAGTACATCTTGCGAAGTGCGAATAGATTTGCTGATGTCGAGCCACTTGCAAGATCTGACGATCAAGGGACAATGATGTATTCCCATTATTATCAGCAAAAGAACTTTCCATTAAAGCATGAAAGCCTCCAGGTACTCAAGAGGAACTCTAGTCTATATCCCAGATAAGGTGTTGAGGTCGATGGGGCAATACTTGTTGAAAGGTGGGCCTTAAGGAATCCCACATCAGTTAACACGAGTTTTTACAAAATGATTGGTAGGACTATAGATGAAAAGATCTCGGTAGCAACAGTATGTATGAAAAAGAAATCAGGGTAATGTAGTCATCAAAAGGGAACTGAATGGTTTTATTTGCAAGGAAAAATGAATGGAAAAAGATAAAGGGATGTATGTGAATCAGAAAGATAGATGTGTGTGAAGCCACGACGGATAAGGCAATGAAATAGCGGACTCCAACATGGATGAAAAATAAGCTCGGAAAGAGAAATGCGGGCAAACATTCATGACACAAATGGGTTTATGAACGGTTTCGTGTGTAACTGCAAATGCCATGAGATGTATGAAGATCAGCTCCTTCAAAGTGTCCAACAAGGCATGTTTCACGGAAAGAGTTTGTGATTCTTGAAAATCACTTCGTCATGAGACGCGACCGGTTGTGAACCTGAAAAAGCTTAGTACCAATTCCTGCACGAAAACTTGTGAGAAGTTTGAAAACATAATCATGGAGAAGGAAGTACGAATGCGGAAAATTAAAGAAGTAACATGTGTTTATACCTATGGTCGTTGCGCACTTATTCCATCATTGATTGTTGCTTGAAGTGACTTTAGGAAAACAATTAGCGTTTAAGCGTAGAAGCATGTGTTGGCATTGTTTTCAGGAATTTGTTGAAAATTCCATTTGCGATTTGGCAGTTTTATAATTTTTATGTATTTTGTGATGTTTTGATTTTTCTAATGTTGATTTTTATAATGTTTTTCTTTCTTTTCTTCGTTTTATAATTTTTATGGTTTTTGTTTTATTCTAATAATACACACCAAAAAGAAAATGCAAAAGAGAAAAACAGAACACTCAAAATCAAAGTCGGATATGCATTCATTGGCATTCTTTGCAAAACGTTTTAATAGCAATAGTGTTTTTGCATTATCAAATCTTTGGTTGTTTGTTGATCCATGTCACTAAATTTATAAAAGTTTAAATATGCCTCTTAGATCCACTGTCGAATTTATGCAAACAATTGGGAGTTGGGGCAGAGCATGTTTCTCATTGACTTGCTGCATTAATATCAATTGCTTCTCTGGATTTGGGTAGGTGTGCTCGATGTTATGACCACGAAGAGGTGAGTGTTCACAAGATTCTTTATTAGGTGTTGCATACATTCCAAACCTTGCGTTGATCAAATAACACTCTCCTCATGAAAGCACCATCCCTTTGTCCCTATGGTTGCCAATTCAAAGGGAATGAGTCTCTTGCCTTTCTCCCCCCAATCCGATATTGATGGTCTGCTCATGGAAAAGACCACAAGCCTAGGGATTAGGGATAAAACAACCTAATACTTATATTAACATCAATATTCTAGCATTAGGTTTTTCGTTGCTCCGAAAGTTTTGGCATCTTGCATACCTCGGGTACTGGACATGTGATTTTTAATAGACTCTCACCTGCACCATTACTGATTCTAACTTCCTCTTCTTCTCAAGGGTGGAAGAAGCATCCCCATCCTTACCACAAGCTATTATATTTTGTCTTGACTTACAGTTTTCTCCTTCATTTCCCAGATGCTTGATATTCCTGTCAAAAATCCCATGTAGTGCAAAATGACGTTCATTAGAGAAAATTATGATTAATTTAAAAAAACATAGGATCTAATTCAGTTTTAACATCTTTCAAAACATGGAATATAGATGGGGCTGGAAGCTACTCTAAGATCAACTTCGTAAACTAGGTATAGATCTCGATATGAAACCTCCCCACCGGCGTATGGTTATCAAAATGGAAAGGACGTTGTAGGATTCTATCGTGTGTATGGGAACTTTGCTTAACCTTTGCATTGCCATCACTCATCATTGTATCATCGTCCATCTTCCAGCTCGAAATCGACCGCGTCAACCTCTGTGTTGGTCATTCTTTTGTGATTTTCAGCAAAACCCTTGAAATTTTCAGCGGGCAATAGATATACAGAACAATGCAGGATATACGCGTTTATAGGGTTAACAGAGAATAATTTTCTTAATTTTGACTCACAACGCCTTCTTATAAAAGATATCTTCAATTTCATGCATCATGCTTTCGCTAAAAAAAAATTCACAGACACCTTTCTAAACTCGTGGTTAACCCAGATTTTGTGCTTCTGGGTGGTGCTTAATCTTCTCATTCGCTTATGAACGTACTGTCGCAGCAGTACTCCTGCAAAATAACTAAGAAGGGTTCGAACAACCAATAGAAGTTTTTAACAAAATCCTAGGAGATGCAAAATTAAGATACGATATACTTGAGAAGCAAGCTTACGCAATGGTGAAGGTTCTCAAGGCTTTCAGAGCATATGTATTTCATTCCAAAATAATCTCTTACGTTCCAACAAACGCTATTAAAGACATCTTGGTTCAACCAGACAGTGATGGAAGAAGAGGTCGATGGTTAGATAAAATTCAAGAGTTTGATCTAGAAGTGAAACCAACCAAGCTAGTCAAAGGTGAAGGTCTAGCGAAGCTGTTAAACGAATCAAATTTTAGGGCACTCGAGATAAATAACCTCGAATCACATGAGTCTCTCCCGGATATAGAGGAAATTGACGATCTTGCGCCTACAATTAGGATTGAAGACAAGTTTTCTTCCTCTACCCGATATCGCGATATTGTTACATACCTCCTGGCTTCGTCTAAAGCAAGGACCTTGAAGCTACATGCAATTAAATATTGCATTATGTATAGCCAGTTGTACTGGAAATACCCTCTAGGTTTCTTGTTATGTTTCTTGACAAAATATGAAACAGAAGGCATCATCGATGAATTCCATGAAGGAGTGTGCGGAGGACACCATGCATGGAGAGCAATGGCCTACAATATTTTAAGGGTTGGATATTACTAGCCAAAGTTATTTACCAATGTGAACGCAAGGGTCAAAGCCTATAATTCGTGCCAATTGTTCACGGGAAAGCAGAAGCTCCCTGCCCTACCTTTAATCCTAGTAAAATTTGAAGCTCCTTTTCAACAATGGGGCCTAGACTTCATCGGAGAAATCCATCCGCAATCAAGTGCTCAACATAGATGGATTCTAACCTCTACCAATTACTTCATGAAATGGGTAGAATCCATTCCAAATTGGAATGCTATGGATTCAGTAGTAATAAAATTCTTGGAAGAAAACATCCTATCAAGATTTGGTTGTCCTCGGAAAATAGTCACTGACAACGCTCAAGTTTTTAAGTCTATGGAAATGATCAATTTCTGCCAGAAATACAATATTGTGTTAGGTCATTCTACAGCCTATTATCCTCATGGAAATGGGTTGGTCGAATCCTCTAACAAGAGCCTGATGACTATAATAAAAAAAGTGTTAAAAAAAAATAAAAAGGTTTGGCACATCCACCTAAAATATGCCCTATGGGAGAACCAAATCGACACCAAGAATTCAATAGGTATGTCCCATTTTCAATTGGTTTATGGTATTGACATTCCCCTTCCTATCAATATCGCTCTTCCTATGATGAAACTCTGGAAGAATGAAAATGAAGAGCCAAATGAAGTTACAAGAAGGATGAATCAAATCATCAAAGTTCAACAAAATAGAGTCGAAGTAGACGATAAAATTCAAAAGTACCAAGATAATATGAAGGCCCTTTTCGATAAAAATGATAAAGATAGGGAGTTTCTTCCTAGAGATATAGTTCTAAAATGGGACTCTAGAAAAGAAGATGTAGGGAAACATGGAAAATTCGATCATCTCTGGTTCGGATCGTTCAAGATTGCAGCTACTGAGGGAAAAAAATTGTTCTTACTAGAAAACCTCGATGGAGAAATCCTTGACGCTCCTATCAACGGATGTTACTTAAATCATTTCATGCAGTAGTCATATTTCAGATTCCCATTGTATATATCGGTTTGGGTTGACATTTGTTTTCTTTTTCAATTTGCAATTTTGCTTTTCTTTTGTTAAGTATCCAAGTCATTTTATCATTTTTTGTAAATAAATCATGTTCACTTGACATCATCAAAGCAGAATATAAAAACATTTGTATCACATACCATCTCTATTATGAAGAATTTTCTAACACTTCACATTTCATTCCTGTGCATAATACTTATTGTTAAATGAGAGATAAGGATGCATCAGAATCCGACACTCGTTTTTCAAAACATTCAATCTCTCTCAAAATAGGTGATGAATTAATGATATGTCCGATAGAAAGTTCACAAGGAAAACGAGGTATGAGTTCCTACCTTTCTAGTTCAAATAAGATTTTTTAAGGAATTCTTGAAACAAATGGGAAGGAAGCTTCACTCATGATAGTATTGTCACCCGACCTAAAAATCAGAGAAGAATAAAATTACAGCTTAAAGGTTCATACTGATAAATTTTAAAGCCATCTCTGAATCAAAAATAAAATAATAATAAACAAGTTGGAAGGAATTATAAATTAAATGCACAAACTTATGTGGGATTGGAATTTTTGTGTCGGGTATTCTGAATTATAATTTGGTTACTTTCGTTTATCCCCAAGCTCTTACCCATTTCAGATTTCCTTTAACCTTACTTAATCTTCATAAAAAGAAGGAAGTTCACCTTGACTCTACGAACTAAAAAACATATCTTCAAAACAAGGTTAGGCGAAAATCTTTATCCTCCTTGGATTTCAATTGAAAAAGTATGTCTAGGCTAATCCTAATAATTTTAGCTCTTTTATCAGAATTTAAATTGACTAGTTCGTTCAAGGTTAATCCTTGTTAATATTAATATTCCCATAAATTTCTCCCCTATAGGAGAAGGTGTATTGAATATTGGGATAGAGATAGTTTCAGAGTATTCTTAAAATCGTTGAAAGACATTCTTTTCAAAAAAATTAAGCAGATATCATCCCTTGTGTGACACATACAGATTGATTGCCCCCACTTCAAAATATTAAAATATAAGACAGATGGTGAAAGGAAATTCATAATTTGATTGCCCCCATATAGTTCAAAAGAGATGATGAAATGAAATTCATATAATGATTGTCCACATCTCAGCAAAGTACAAAAGTATTGATTGAAGTGGTGAAAGGAAATTCAATGGGAGAAGTGGACAACTTCATCGGGGTACTGAACAGGCTTGCTG
Source organism: Picea engelmannii (assembly GCA_009831015.1). NCBI lineage: Eukaryota > Viridiplantae > Streptophyta > Pinopsida > Pinales > Pinaceae > Picea > Picea engelmannii. The sequence continues at coordinate 310,252 of ML801577.1, forward strand.
GCAGTGAATCAATGTCTATGATATATGAAAGGTTGTCATGCATATCCATATAACATACTATGTCTTCTAGTTCTCTTCCTGATGATATTTACACTCTGAACCAACTAGGGAATCCCTAAAATAAATTGTTACATCTGCTTAATCTTGATGCAAACGAAGTCGGTCCGAGTCTGATATTTTAGTTAAAACTATTTTGATTATCTTAAACAATTCCAAAATTAGTTTAAGAAAAGGAATTTTTAATAGCCTAACTTAAGACCAATTAACTGAGTATGTTTCGGAGGTTCTCAAGATTTAGTTAAGTTCATCCTTCTATGAATGATTAATTCTTGAGTAAAATTGGAAAAAGTTTTTCAAAAAGAAATAATGACTCAATTTACCCAATAAAGGCACTTGGTCTATTGTTCTTTCAAGCCTCACAGGGAGCCACAATCCTCAGATGGAGCCTATGTTGGAACACACACAATTTTGAACTTTTGAGTTTATAGTTTTCGCCTTCTAAGGAATAAAATTCTACACAAAGTGGCCTTTTTATTTTAAATCAAATTCGTTGGTTGTCATTTAATAATAAAGTGCATACATTATCGTCATTGATGAGTTCCCTTAATTTGATCCTAATAACCTCCATAGTTCTTGAGCTACCTGATGTTTTAAAGAATAAAACCCTAACGGTCTCTTCAGATCCCCACGCTTCGAATTTTCCCATAAGTCTAAAAGATAAAAAACCCCGAAGCCCTGAAGCTCAAAAATCACAGTTCGCAATAAACCCTAAAGAACTCATGAACATGAGTCATAGAACATGTGTCTTTTAAATCTTTTATAAGTTGACACGTGACATTTATTTCCGAAGTTTTTGTTGGATGATTCACACACTCTTAGGTGGCATGTGGCACCTATCTCTTCTTGAAACATCATCTAGGATGACGTCATTCCCGCCACGTCACTCCGGGAAAAGACCCTTCGGGAGTTTAACAAAGAGTGAGTCCAAAAATCACTGAAGTTTCAAATGCTGAAGCATTAGACATTTCAAATAATAAAAACGATTAACAAAACATCCAATAATGAAAGTTAAACCCGATTAATTAAGACTTAAGGAAGATTATTCGTAATTTTTACTTCACAGTTTTGGATTTCGGGGAACCTCTCTTGTGCTATTTTTAAACCCCCGAAGTCCGAACTTAAGAAACACTCAAAGCTAACACAACTTTTTAAAAAATGATTAATTAAGTTGTAAAAGTGATTATTCAAAGATTAACTACTCCGCGGATTCAGGATTCGGGAGATTTCCACCCTGTCACATCCAAAACTCCCGAACACGAACCGTCGAAGTATCAATGGAATTTATGATCGATTAAAGGTAATGATTTCAAATGAATATTTTGGATCGCCAGGTATTCATTTCCATTGAGGGTAATAAATTCCTCATTAGTGAGTCTATACGAAAATCGATAAGCTCTTGTTTGAATAAAAACACTTCAATTTCAAAATCATTTTCACCTTTTGCAATTAGCAATTTTATCTATTGAAAAAAATCACAGACTTTCTCTGGAACAGGTAACCTCACTCTGTTTTCTTAGAGATTATGGCACCACGGAAAATGGAAAAAAATCCTAATGCAGTAGGCGAAGATTCAAACCTGAATGCAGACATTATGTCAGACACTACTCTGCGAGCCACAAACACCATTAAAACTTGGACACATGTTTTTTAGATCTTGGAGCGTGAAATCATCAACTGTCTAGAAGAATCCACCGAAAAAGAAGATGATTCTTTTGCATCTAAGCTTAGACACATACCACAGTTGGATATGCACAAGATAATTGCATGACCAATAATCATGCCTTACAACGATATGATAAGCTAGGCCTTAGAACATGTTGATATCTAGACCAGGAGCATCATCAACCATCAATAGGTTTCCATCGGCTCTTTCCGACCGGAACATCTGCAAGTAATGTATAAAATCTCTCCTACTCCTAAATATACTTGCAATGCCACATTCATTCTAGAGTTCGAGAAAAAGGAATGTGTCCAATACGCCAGGAGCGGTCATGATATAATCAGGATCTGGTGGGGACATATGGAGAAGTTCAAAATCGACACTCATGGTACATATGCCACAACGTATTTATACACTCATATGGTGTATGTAGCCATGATTCTCTGTTGTCTGTTCGGGAAGAATATCCCTACGCATTTCTCAGTGAGATGGGTATCCATCATGAACGAGGTAGTTGAGGGTTTCACTTTCAATTGGGACAAAATGTTGTTGGATAATTTGGCCAAATAAATCATTGATTACAAAACAATGAAATCAAAGGGGCAGCCTGTCCCTTTTTACATGTTTTCCTATGTTATGGATGTCATCTGCTTTATGACCCCCTTCCCATTGATGAACTAGAGTTGGACTCCGGCCAGTTCAGAACCCATTAATTTTTATCACTCCAAGTTATGGGAAGAGAAATTTAAGGATTTATTTTATGAAATCTGCCACAATGTCATAGTACTTATTCACATAACCATTTATGGTATGCCGCCTCCTCGGATCAGGGAGTATTTGATCAGAATATGGACCAGGGGTCAAAATTTAGCCCAAAAATCAAAGTGTTCGGAATCACCTCAAAACAAACAAGTGTGTATCCCTCATCGTCACAAACCCAATGCACTTCGAACGGGGTCAAACGGACATCAGATGAGTGAGATATCGCGATCTGTTCAATTTGCCAAACAAGGAAAAAAAAAGGATGTTGATTATATAGTGCGTACATGATGACGTGGTAGGTGTACGACATGACAAGTGGAAATGCTGACGTGGTAGAGGTGACGTGGCTAGAGATGACATGTCAGTTCTAAGTTGACAGTTGGCAGATACATGGACGAATTTGTTGGTGACATGGCATGGTTTTTTGGCAAATTATGAGGTGCCACGTGGGCCAGGCATGGGCTGCCACGTGGCACCATGTTAAGTTTGGGTGTTAAAAGTTTATGGAGTCTGTGGGGATCAAAACCCGGACCTCCCTCCATAGTGCAATTCTTTGGCAAAGCCCAAACAACCAACGCGCCACACTATTAAATATTAACCATAATCCTTTGATATTATATTTAAATTAATACCTTGGTGTTGTTTTAAAAATTAAATATGGAGACCATGGGGTTCGTATCCTGGACATCCACCTATGGAAAAGTCTTGGAAAAGGCCACCCAACCGGCGCACCACACTATATTGCTTATTATATATGTTGTTTTATATATATTTAAATTCACAATTGTTTTGGTTTGGAGTGGGGTCTGGGCTAGGGCTTGGCTCCAGCCCCCGTTTATACCATACGACCGTGCCATACGACCCTTTTCCATATGTTGTGCGGGTTTTTTTTTAAAACCAAAAACCATACTCCTCCAATCGCTTGACACTTGTCAAGCTCAGGGTTTATCTTGCAAACAGTGCCATAATTCGCGCTAGGACGTGGCCATATGGCCTCTATGCACCCAACACCTCCAACTTTGGGGGCTCTATTTTCGCTAACCATTCGACAAATTGGCGTGTTTTGTGGAGATGTGCGTGTTTTGGGATTAGGCATGGAAAAATGCGCAAAATCTAGATTACTCACAGACAAGTGCGTTATGGCGAACCAGAGACAGCAAGCTTGAAGGAGGAAAATGGCAGGAGGCCTATCTTCTTCATTTTTTGGCCAAATGAGGTGCCTAAAAAGCCTAGCTAGGGGTTTTTGGATGTTCTGAATCCATTGGTACTATTTTCAAAGCTATTTGGAGACTTATTTTGTAGGTTTTACACCATTGAAGTTTCAGGGAGCTTAGGGCCACCATTGATGGAGGTCATGCTCAGATGAGCCCAAGTCTGTTTTATGTGACTGAATAGTCATTTTTGGCTAATTTTTATGCTTTGAACACATTGGGATAGGTTTTAGAGGCATTTGAGGACTTTTACAGATGTTTTTTCCACAAGGAAGCTCAAGGCCACATGTAGAAGAGGTCATGCCCGGATGAGCCATGATCCGTTTTCAGAGTTCTATTAGTCATTTTTGGGGTTTTTATGTATTCTAAACCCAATGGTACAGTCAGTATTTCCATTGGAGTTGAGAAGAATCTTGTAAAAGAATCTTTGACAAACGAATCCCAGAGATCCTAGTCCATTGATGGAGGCTCAAGGAGATGTAGCCCAAGTGGGGGTGAACTCCTTTATCATCTTGTTATTGTTGTGAGTTTGTTGGTTTATTTGCTGCAAGTTATGTTTGTTGTGTATTTTTTTTTAAAAACATATTTAACCTTACAAAGACCTCACACATAAACTTTTAAAAGAAGCATAAACTTGACACATATTTTCTCTTGCACAACTTTGACATAGAGCAAGGTCTTGAAAAGTTTATTTTAATGGAATAGAGGGTGCTTGCATAGCATAACAAGTCAGCCCCCTATTTTCAGATCAGGTGGTATCAGAGCACATTTTTTCTCATGTGATTTCCATTGATAGCTAGAGTTTTAGTTGTTGGTATTTGTGCAAGTTTTATGTTGAAGTTTGATATCTTGCAAGGATGGAGGAAGCTTCAAACATTCATAGTTCTCATACATCTTCATTATCCAAGTTCTTTGAGAAAGAGATGTTGAAGGAGTTTGTAACCATGAGAGATATGGTACAAGAGTTGTGGAAAGATAGAGAAGAGAGAATTTCCCTTCCAGAGCAGTTGATGGCCATGAAGGAGGAGAAAGACCAGCTTCTTGAAAAGTTGCATGAGATGGAGACTCAACTCCATGAGGCAAATGAAATCCTTACCAAGTACATGCATGAACATGAGGTATGTAATGTTGGTTTTTTTTCAAATTCCTCTCAAGATGAATGCTTTGGTGTTTTTGAAAATCACACAAGAGGAATAGGGTCCAAGTTATTGTTTAAAATGGGCTATGAAGGTAGAGGGTTAGGCAAGCATGCACAAGGCATTGTTGAACCTATTGTTGTTGAGGAGAGACCCAAGTATTGTGGTCTTGGATATGAATAGAAAGATGGAGCAAATTTCAAAGTTGAGGAGACAAGGGAAACAATTCCAAGAACAACTTTTGTTGCAAGTTCAATCCCTCAAGCATGGAAAGTATGTGTTCAAGATGAATGCAAATGTGTGAAACGAAAGAGTTGTGACAGCGATGAGGACAAGAACACTATTGTTGGTCTTCAAAAGAGAGTTGGTAACTCTTCCAACTCACCTCCTCAAGAAGGCGATAAAGGTGAATGTTCAAGGTATATTTCTGCCTATCAGTCAGTTGCTTTTGATTATGTTAAGCATGGTAAATTTGCATGTAAAAATGGAAGAAAAAGTCCATGCACATATTGTGGTTTATATAACCATCATGTTTCAAAATGTTGGAAAAGATTGACCACTTTCAGGAAACTTTCCAAGCAAAGACAACTTGAAAAGAGGATGCAAAAGATTTGCACTCATT
>ML801577.1:315712-335955 GCA_009831015.1 Picea engelmannii
GGGTCATCTCATTGACCAATGTTGGACATTGCATCCAACCACTCATCCACATCACAAGAGGCAGATGGATAAAGAGTCTAGCAAGAATGGAAGAGGAGATTCCATCATCGATGTGAGTCAAGATGATTCACAAGAAGACGATTTTCAGCCAAAAAAATCACCATTGAGTTGGCTTGGTAAGAAATGGTTAGATTTCTTGAGCAAGTAAGGCTTGAATTTTTCTGTTGTAGATGCACATTTCAGCCTTATGTATGCATTTATGTTGAGAGTATGACAAGTTGTAGCGATTTATCACAACTTGTATGATGCAAGTTTGCATGTGAATGCAATTCATTTGAAGGCATTCTTGTTTTGTTCCACAACTTTACCGGGAGGATGTAAAAGAGGGGTATAATGCTCACTTGTTATAGCCATATATCTTTTTCATATTCATCTCTTATGTACCCACATGTTTCGGGTTCATGTACTTATGTTTGTACTTGAAGGAGAGTTGAAGAGTCATGCACATGCATGTGTTTTTGTGTGTGTAAACAATGAACCTGGTGATAGTTCATCATGAATGACTCATGATTGTAACATGATTGTGTATCATGAATGTCGACTTGTCATTTTGGGAAGGTCGATATGTTTCAAATGAGTCTTGACTTGTGTTGATGTTGTCTTGACGACTATGTTGTGTCAATCATGTTTTTCGACTTATGTTTAATCGATGGTGTTTGTTGGCTTGTAAGTCGATTTTGAGCACACCAAGCTACAGGAAAACACCATGTGCTTTGATGAAGTACAAGATGCGACTATTTGTTTGAAGAGAAAAAAAAAAAACTTCGTTGGCATCATTTTCAGTCTTGTATAAATTTGTTTTCAAGATTGATGGTTTTCTTGGTTTGTGACAAGATGTCGCAGGAAAGTTTTTGCAGCCATTGGAGAGCGGATTGTTTTGACGCCAAAGAGTTCACAAGAGGGACTTGATTCTTAGTGGGAAGGCTGAAAATCTTCCAAGCACAAAGAGAACAATGGGTCAGCAGTAGCCAGAGAATAGTGGTTGAGGGACGTAGCCAGTTACAGTGCAAAGCATGTCAAGGTATCCAGGTGATTGTTAAAAAGACTTTTCAAGTAGAATCAGTTGATAGAACTTGGAAGCAGAAGAGTATTGAAGCTCAGGTAGATAATCATCAGCTTTTTTGGGTCCAAAAGCCTTTCAGTGGGAAGGTGTGATCAGAATCTGGACCAGGGGTCAAAATTTAGCCCAAAAATCAAAGTGTTCGGAATTGCCTCAAAACAAACAGGTGTGTAGCCCTCATGATCACGAACCCAACGCACCTCGAATGGGGTCAAATGAACATCGGATAAGTGAGATATCGCAATCTGTTCGATTTGCCAAACAAGGAAAAAAAAAGATGCTTACTGTACAGTGCGTACATGATGGCGTGGCAGGTGTATGACATGACATGTGGCAATGTTGACGTGGAAAGAGATGATGTGTCAGTGCTGAGTTGACAGTTACGTGGACAAATCTGTTGGTGACGTGGCATGATTTTTTGGAAAATTATGAGGTGCCACGTGGCACCATGTTAATTTTGAGTGTTAAAAGTTTATGGAGTCCGTGGGGATCGAACCCCGGACCTCCTTCCATAGTGCAATGCTTTGGCAAATCCCAAACAACCAACGCGCTAGACTATTAAATCTTAACCATATTCCTTTGATATTATATTTAAATCAATACCTTGGTGTTGTTTTAAAAATTAAATATGGAGTACGTGGGGTTCGAACCCCGGACATCCACATATGGCAAAGTCTTTGTAAAGGCTGCCCAACTGGCTGTCCACACTGTATTTCTTATTATATATATGTTGTTATATATATTTAAATTCACACATGTTTTGGTTTGGAGTGGGATCCGGGCTGGGGCTTAGCTCCAGCCCCAGTTTATACCATATGACCATGCCATACGACCCTTTGCCATATGTTGCGTGGGTTTTTTTTTAAAAACACAAACTGTACTCCTCCAATCACTTGACACTTGTCAAGCTCAGGGTTAATCTTTCAAATGGTGCCATAATTCGCGCTAGGACGTGGCCATATGGCCCCCATGCGCCCAACACCTCCGACTTTGGGGGCTCTATTTTCGCTAACCGTTAGAAAAATTGACATGTTTTGTGGAGATGCGCGTGTGTTGGGTTTAGGCATGGAAAAACGTGCAGAGGCTAGGTTACTCACAGACATGTGCGTTTTGGCGAACCAGAGACAGCAAGCTTGAAGGAGAAAAATGGCAAGAGACCTATCTTCTTCATTTTTTGGCCAAATGAGGTGCCGAAAAAGCCCAGCTAGGGGTTTTTGGATGTTGTGAATCCATTGGAACTATTTTCAAAGCCATTTGGAGACTTATTTTGTAGGTTTTACACAATTGAAGTTTCAGGGAGCTCCGGGGAGCTTAGGGCCACCATTGATGGAGGTCATGCTCAGATGAACCCAAGTCTGTTTTCTGTGACTAAATAGTCATTTTTGGCTAATTGTTATGCTATGAACACATTGGGATAGGTTTCAAAGGAATTTGAGGAATTTTACAGGTGTTTTTTCCACAAGGAAGCTCAGGGAAGCTCAAGGCCACATGTAGAAGAGGTCATGCCCGGATGAGCCATGATCCGTTTTCAGAGTTCTATTAGTCATTTTTGGAGTTTTTATGTATTCTGAACCCAATGGTATAGTCAGTATTTCCATTGAAGTTGAGTAGCATCTTGTAAAAGAATCTTTGACAAACTAATCCTAGAGAGCCTATTCCATTGATGGAGGCTCAAGGAGATGTAGCCCAGTTGGGGGTGAACTCCTTTATCATCTTGTTATTGTTGTGAGTTTGTTGGTTTATTTGCTGCAAGTTATGTTTGCTATGTATTTTGTTTAAAAAACACATTTAACCTTACAAAGACCTCACACATAAACTTGACACATATTTTCTCTTGCACAACTTTGACATAGAGCAAGGTCCTGAAAAGTTTATTTTAATGGAATAGAGGGTGATTGCATAGCATAACAAGTCAGCCCCCTATTTTCATATCAGTATTATGAGAAACCTAGGAAAGATCGTAGATTGGTTCATTGAGGAGAATTTCTCCTACATCATAGTTTTTGGTTGTTCGGTTCCCCCTCACGCTCTCCCACAATTTTTACCCGACAGACTGGTGTGCAAAGAAGTGGTGTATCAGAAAATGGTGGGAGGTATCAACAAGGAGCTGAAAGCAACACAGAAAAAGGTATGGATGAATTTCCCCATTCAAATTAGCATGTTTACATTATTGGATTTTGGCCACTCTAAAGTTGAGGCCACAGCTCTGAATGATGTTAAATTGGTTGACCTTGAGTTTAAGAAACACGATCCACATAAAACAATGGAAAACCATATGTCTCAATTCAACATGAAGCGGTACAGGCATGAGAATTCCTTGTATGATGAAATATTTAGAGGGGTGAGATCTTATGAGGAAGTCTGAGATAGATTCATGACCCTGCCCCTAGACCAACAAGTTGATTTCCTCATCTTTCAGAAACATAGGTGGAATAGTCTGCCAAAGATATTGCAGGGAGAATCATTAACCAAGCCTCCTTCACAGGAAGCTAAGTCTACATAATCCGAGCCGAGCTCCTTCACTAAAGCCAAATCCAAAAGGGTCCCCAAAATCCCAGAGGTATTATTTCAAGAGATAATAACATCACTATCAGGGTTAAATGATCCAAAGATGATAGCACGGTTCGAGGCCTTCATGAATCCAAGACAAATTGTCTCTCATTCAACACTAGCAACTCCTACTAGAACCCCCAATACAACAGAACAACAAAATTCCTCCGAAGTTCCATCTCCCATTACGTCTTTAACCCCTCTACAAACCATCTTCTGAAATCCTAATTCAAAAATCACTTTTGTGGGTGATCTTACTCCCATCTTTCCCGAGGAGATGCCTCCTTCATATTTCTTCTTTAGTAAGAAAAGGAAGGTCATCGTAAAAAGAGAATCTCACCAAAAGGATGGGGTCATAACTAAAAGGAAAAGACTAGTATATGACGGAAATGATCAGGATGGTCCATTATTTGCAAAGGAAGTTGTGGGTTCGTTAGGTGCTTTTTCCACTGCCAATCAATGGTCAATGGAAAATTTGATCGAACAACTGCGACAAAAGTGCTTATTGGTGGAACACTTGAAAAACTAGGTATATACAACTGAGCAGACTTTCAGGAATAGAATGAGTCAAGATTTCGAGAAAATCAGAGCTCGTGATCGGCAGGAGATTCAACAGCTTCAGGCTAACCTTGAGTAGCTCCATCAAATTTCACAAACCAACCAAGGTCTGGTCACTCGGCATGACAAATTGATAGAACAACTGCATGCCAGATTGGCCCTAACTGAAGGTACCACGATAGACATCTCGACCTTCAAAATTCAAGCGTTGTAAATCAATGAGAAGCTTGAAGTTTCCCAGCAAGATTTTTTTCTGAAGGTAGATGTCATCCATAAATGTTATCAGGCGGTGGACCTTTCCCTAAGGGATATCTATGCCAAGGAAAAAGAGTCCCAAACAACATGGTATAAGTTTCAAGAGGTACTCATAATGATGCAAAAAGATGATATCCCTGATTTTCCTCTTCTCTCTTATTATGAACCATTAAGAGGTGATATGGCCCTAAAGGTATGGGAAATAAATCTGGAAGAAGGTAAGAAATCTTCCAGATAGGTGAAAGAAGCTTGTCTAGAGGCGTTTTCATCATTAAACAAAAATTTTATTGAGTTTGAGGGGAGTAATATCTTAGAAGCCCTGGGGAAAATTGAGATGTAAATGAACCAGTAGAATTCCAGAAAGAACAAAGAAGAAACCTTGGCACCCATTTAAGAGATGAGCCAAATTGATCTTTTTAAAATCAATAAATGGATAGTTAATCCAAGTTCACAGTTCCAGGCCACAATCAAAGAGGTGAACAAGATCCAAGAAAAGTTTCCTCAAATACAAAGGAAATTATTCTCTTTCGAGGTAAATGAAAATATTGAGCCCTCAATGTTCATTGTGGCATTGTTGGATAGATGCACCCAATGCATTGAACATGTAAAAGCAAGCACAACTAGGAGCAAGTGAGACAATGTGCACATTTTCCTTTCCTTCCTCCCTCTCTACCTTTCACCTTCCAACAGTCACTTACCCCATCCACCCGCATTGTAACCTCCACTAATCCCACTTCATCATCATACACTCGCTCCCTCATCATTCTTTCCATAGACAGTTACCCTTCCCTGTGTTCATTATCCATCCCTTGACAAGCCAATGTTGTGTCTGGTTATCTTCGCCCCATGACCTCAATTGTAATTCATTTCCATGCTGAATATATTTGAAGGGACAGATGAAAACAAAATTGAAACAACCAAGACAATGTGATAAATGATTGAGGTGGCCTTAATGACATGTGTACCCAGCCCAAAGGATTAAGGAGAAGGAGCGCTTCTACCAGCAGACGAAGAGACAGAGTAGAGCACCAATGAAATTCATCAAAATTTACACATTGTTGTTATATTCAGATGTATGTTATTTTTAGTTAAATATTGTAAGAAGTCTGACGGTTTTGAGTTGTGAAATATTTTGTATAAATACATAGATTTAAGATCTATTCAAGGCTGCTTCTTGTCGGATGTAATAGAGAAACTCTCTTTTTGAGTATTAATACAAGTGCATGCATAGATTATAATTTTTGTTCAGTTTGAGTTATGTGTTTCCTCCGTGTTTCCATTTCCCCTAATTTGTTTATGTAATTCCTTGAAGAGCGATTGATTGCAATTTAGTATTACAACTATTGTGATCATATTATACTAGAAATTCATTAGGTAAACAATTTTTCCTCTGTATTTACTGTGAGTAAAACAAGACCCACGATCTGCGTGAATTACTACATTTCATATCTTATTCAAGGGTGCATTCTCTATTTTTCTTCCGTTGCAAACAAGGTGAGACTCATCTGCAATTTAGGCCTGGCTTTGTTTAACATTTTTGTAACTCTTTTCCACACCATTTTATATTATAATTGTGACTCAGATAACGAAATACATCCTCTGTATTGTCCTATTATTAATTTCATTTAAAGATCATTTCTCATAGAACTAAAGGTAGGAAAAGCACTCATTAAAACATTTTCTTTGAACACTCTTGATTCCTAACATTACTCTTTGAGCCTTAGGATTAATCTTGGGAATAATATCATGGTTGACATACTCTTCCTCATTATTTGTTCGGAGGACTTGATTTTCTTTCCTGATTGTGTCTCAACAAGGGCTTTGAAATCTTTGAGGTGTTGAAAGACTTTGATTTTTTCCCGAGAAAGAAAATTCATGTGAAGCATGAGAAATCATCAAAAAAATGAGCATGTACCTTTCTTTATTGATTGATGGATGCAGAAAAGGACCCATGAGGTCACTATGGATCAGATATAAAGGAAAGGAAGCCTTCTGAGTCTGTCCTTTGTCGAATTTCTCTTGAGAGTGTTTTCCAAGAACACCTTCCTCACAAATTCCTTTGGAGAAGTGGATGTCAGGTAGAACATCAATCATTCCATGCTTTCTAATTTGTTTCATATATCTAAAATTTAAATGCCCAAACCTTTCTTTCCATATCCTACTGCTTTCATTTGTATGGGTAAGAAGTAATGCAAAATCTGGTTCAATAAATTTAGAAAATGTGTAGAGTCTAGATTGATGATTTACCTCACTGGTAGCAATCCTGGAATTGGTTTTCATTTCATAGATATCCATTGTATCATGTGTGAATATGACTCTCTTTATGGTGCCAGAGTTTTTCATCTAATACATAAAGATAAGATTGAAAAAAAATTTAGGAATGTGTAGCACATTTTCGAAGCTTCTGTTTGTGAGTTCAATTATTCCTTTGTCAGTGACCTCGACTGAGATTTGTCCCCCTTCATAATAGGAGGACCTTTCCATGCATCCAATGAAGAATAGACTTCTTTTGTAGCAGCCATGTTGTGTGATGCACCTGAATCTACGATCCAAGAATCGGGAGAGGAGTTGATGGCAATCAAAGCATGGATAGAATTGCCTTTCTTGGGATTTTGATCTCATGGATTCTTATTCTTGGTACCCTCGTGGATGCGATCTCCAAGTTTGTTTTTATGAAGTATTTGGGTCATTATATCTATCTGTTTCTGCATACATGCGGATTCTAGATGGAATCTTTTATGGCGGTAAGTTCATTTCTCCCCTTTTCTTCCCTTTCCACCTTTGGATCTGAAGGCATCTTTGAAGCGTTTTGAGTACCCTTCCTTCTTTCGATTTTCATATGATTTTATTTTGTCTTTGTATTTATATTTATGATATTGATGACCGCTACCATATTTCACAGTAAGTGCATGCGCCTTTGGGTCTTTGAATTTTCCCATATTGATGAGTTGGTTCTGCTCTTGTGTTAGAGACTCGATAAAGGCCTCAAGAGAGGGCAACGTCCAGGTGGCTCTAGAGGTGAGCCTAACTGAATGAAATGTAGATACAAACACTAATTATTCCGGACCAAGTTTGGAGAGAATGGTAAGAACCATTTCTTTCTCCTCCTTAGATTTATCAACCCCGCAAGCCTTGAGTTGTGACAACAAATCCTTATATTTGGTAAAGAAATCTTGGAGATTGCCAAAGGTTTTTGGATCCAAAGTGAGAAATTCCACCTCAAGCATGTGTCCCCTCATCTCATCCTATTTTCCAAAATTCCCTTCCATGGTGTTCCAGGATTTATTGGGGGTTTTAGAGGAGGATATGTGAAAGAGGATTTCAGGAGAAATGAGACTCCAAATTGTTCCAAATGCTTCATCCATTCGATTTAGATACTTGGATTTATCTATGGATGATGTTGGTTCATTTTTTGTGTTCATGGTTAACCTATATAATCCTCTTCCTCAAATATACATTATCATCTTCTCCTTCCATGCAAAGAAATTGTACGATGTAAGAATGAATTCTTTCAGAAATTCCATTTTTCCGCTGTCTTCAATCTTCGGTGCTAGAAAAAATAATTTGGTGTATCTTTTCCCTAGCATATTGTCAGATTTGATACCATGTAAATTTGTTGAACCTGCACAGAATAGATCTATATAGCAAATGACATACACAATTTACTGAGAAAATATGAGAAAGGAGAAGTAGGAGAGAAAGAATGGAAGAATTATCATTAACCAAATGAATGAATGATAATTTACACATGATATAATCTGTATAACTCAACTAATTCACACTAGAGGAGAATCCAGTGTGCCATAGTGGTGGTCTAGAGTGATCTAGACACACACCAACAGTTACAAGAGTAAACTACCACCTAGTCTAGTCTCTCAGGAAGTTATGGGAGTGAACTACCACTTGGTCTGAGTTAACTAGTCTCTCGGCCTTCAATTAACTGACTGAAACAAAGTGAAGTGAGGAGTATATTAGTGAATCATGAGTGATGCGCTAGTCTGGTGATAATACTAAGGAAAATGTGCATTAGATGATGATGATCCCAATGTTTCATGGTGATAATCCAAATGTGGCATCTAGACTCCACTCAATTGATCAAACTGAAGTGTGAATTGAAGAGAATATTATCCTAGAGGAACATTCTCCCTAAACTATAGGAGACTGAATAATGACTAATAAACATAGGGAAACATTAGGAAAAATAAATCCTAGGTGTGTGTGAAGTATCTCCAACATAAAGGATCCAGCTACAAGAAAGTAAAGGTTACAAGATCTCTCCATCACAATAAGTTGAACAATATTTTACCCTTTCAGTTTTCCCTGCATTGATTTATGCTGCAATAATTTTTCATATTTTCTGTGTCTTCTCGATATTCTATAGGATTTAGGTTGATTCTTGGTTGTCCTTCTTTTATATTCTAGGTCTTTTCACTTTATGATTTGCATGAGTCCTGTCCTAGTCCTCTTTGAAGGGAGAATGCATTTTATTTTCTTTAAATACATTTACCTTTGTATTTAAAGACTTATTATTATTTTGAGACTCCAAGAGAGCTAATTGGGATACTAAATTAATGTATTCTCAAAGACTTTGATATGAAGTTTAAGTTTCCAATTTTTTTATCCAACATAATATTTTTGGTGCTTTATCAAATGATAATTTAAAGTTCTCTTCTAATTGCGGTCCATCTTTTGTTCTTTCTATTCGTGGGTATTGTTCAATGTTTTGATGAACGTTTTGATGCATATATCAGTCCCTTATATTTTGTGTGTCCCCAAATCAAATCTGAAATCTCGAAGATTCCAGAAAGCGCAGTGTGGCAAGGAGAAGCGGTTTTACCTCAAATTTTGTGAAAAACATATAGGGTTTGTTGTTTTGAGAGATATTAACGATTTGGTTGAAGATATATTAGATATTTTTTTGATCCAATCATTGTGTATTTGTTATATTATATGTATCATGTGGGCCTTACTATGTAATATCGAGTCTAGTTTACATATATAAATGGTGTATTCATGTATGCGTGAGTTCTATTTTGATGTATTAACAATGTACCTTTGTGTGAGTAAACATGAGAATTGAAACCTTGTTGAGATTGACCTGTTTGAATGAGTGTGTGAGGATTGAAGCCATGAGCGAGAGAATTTCTTGCAGGTCAAAATGGGAAAAGGAGGCATAGATCAGCGAAGGGAGAGATCAAAATACTACAAACTAGTTTCTTGAACTTAGTGGGACAAGGGGATTTCCAACCCCATCCTCCACTTGAAATACCACCCCTTCATCCTCATCCAAGTATTTTTGGAATTTATGTACAACCACATGTTTCATTACCTCCTTAGATTCCAGCCAATGATGGTTGGAATGAAATTATTAATCCTCCTTCGCATCAAGCTCAGATATGGTCTACAACTTCATTTCCATTACATCCACCTCCTCCAAAGTGATTTGCCCTTCATATTTCATCAGAAGCTTCTCATGCCCACTATGCTCAACCCTTAAAGAAGCTAAAATACAAAATTCAAGAGCTTGAGCCTAGAAAAGGAAAATGACCTTCCCAATCTGTCAACTTTGATCAGTCAGTAACCTCCTCACATTAAGTCACTTCTCATGCCAAACGTCAAAAAATTGAAAGTAAACATATTTCCTTTGAGGACATGCATCATGAAGCATCAGCAACAAGAGTTAAAGCACCAATGAATGAAGGTTTGGAAGTCATTGATCCATGTGAAAGTAAAAAAAGGCAAGTTGCCTCACATAAAAAATATGACTTCTGATTTTATAGTGTTATTATGATGTTTTTACTGTTGAGGATAATTTTGGTTATTTTTGGACAGAGGCATGCTTGGGACAGGTTAATTATTCATCATTTTTTGTTATTTTCACAACAATATTAATTTTGGGAAAGTTGATGGTATATTTATTTTGACATATTGTGGCAGCTTTTGACTTGGAAAACAATCTGATATATTTATTTTTAATAAATATATTTATCATTTGGGAGTAACAAGGGTGTTTACAAATGATTATGAGATGAATTTTACATATGTTATGATGATGATTAATGGTTCTTAATGACATATATTTGTATATTATCAAGGAGGAACAAGGGAGATATGTTTAAAAAATAAACAAAAGGTCATTAGGGGGTCCCCACCTATTAGTTAGTATTTATTTTATCCTTATCATTGAATATTATTAGTATTTTATGAGTTGTCCCCATCAACTAAAAGTAGTTGAACTTCTCAAATTAATTTTGGAGAAATAAAAGAAGATTTAAAGGGACAATAAAAGAGAGAGTGATAGAGAGAACAACTCTGATAAGGTCTGTCCTTGCTTCTTAAGTGAGATTACTTTACTATTTCATCCATCTATGAAATACATAAGTTCTAAGGAATTCTTGTTGATAGCAGGATCTTATTGAAGATGGAAATAAGGAGAGCCAAGAAGTATTGATTTGTTGATATACTTCACAAGGTTGATCAACTATCCTTGATAGTCAGTGGAATCTTATTATATTTATGGATTAGTATGAGGATTTTTTGCAGATTCAAGGAAGTGCCATTTGTGGCTTGTTATTTCAACTTTGTTTTAGTCTTGGTTTCACTTAATGATACCAGTGGTCTCTATATGATGTAATATACCATCCTTGACTGCTAAGTCTCATTCTAGTCCTTACCTTTTGGGTATGAAGAATGTTGTTGGTTGTATTTCAGACTTGAATAAATAAAATATTTTGATGGTTTTGAAGTCTCATTTGAGCTTTTCTATGTAATCTTTTATCATATTTTTATTTCTAAATCTATTCAAAAAAAAAAATATATTCAAAATATTTTATGTTATGAATATTTTATTTTCTTTGACATATTTAAATTATAAAAGATAACATTAATTCCAAGGACACATTTCTTGAGAATTAATTGAAATTTTTGTAAAAGAGGCTATAAAAATAGGGTAATAATCTCAATTATTTTTCTCTAGCCATGAAGAATTCGAAAATGTTGGTATTAAGACAAGTTTGTTCATTTTCATCAACGGGATCAATGATGATATCCTAGTTTAATAGGAAGAAGACTTCCATAGCACTTATCTCAAAAAAGTTAGAGTAAATGGAAACAAGTGTTGCTAGTTGTGAGGCCATCTAGCTTCACAAGTTACTTGTAGGATTGTTTGATTAGGAGTTGGAACCTATATTCATTCACTGTGATAATCATATTTTTATCAATATCTTTGAGAATCCATTGTTTCATGATAGGTCCAAGCATATAGAGATCATATATCACTTCATACGAGATAAGGTTCATAAGGGAGTAGTGAAGGTCTAGTTTATTCCATAGATCAAAAGGTAGCAGATATTTTGACTAAGCCATTAACAAAACGAAAGTTTGAAGAATTTAGAGATAGACTTGGATTGGTGTAGAATTCCTTCCTTGCTAAGAGGGAGTGTTGAGAAA
This sequence comes from Picea engelmannii, assembly GCA_009831015.1. Lineage (NCBI taxonomy): Eukaryota > Viridiplantae > Streptophyta > Pinopsida > Pinales > Pinaceae > Picea > Picea engelmannii. The sequence continues at coordinate 327,645 of ML801577.1, forward strand.
TATAGTTAGGACATGAAATTTTGCACAAGTTTAGTGTGAATGTGCGAGAATTAATTTGAGATATTTTCTATTTTTGAAAAGAATTTTTATTTTCGAAAAGTAATTCTATTTTGTAATTCACTCTAGTGAAAGAAAGTGAAAAGTCTTATGTTTAGTCATTGAGTCTACAAAGTATATTCCATGCATGCATGACTTAGAATAGGAGTAATCTCAAAAACAGATTAGGGTTTTTGTCTCAACTAAAAGTATAAATATAGGTCAAGATAAAATTTTAGACACAGATGAATAGTTGAGCAAGTAGGAGGCATAGAGAGAGAGAGAGAGTTGGGATTTATGCAGAGGTGAATTTGGACAACTCAGTAGGTCGCATAGTGCATATTTGTATAGTCATACAGTCTGTACAACTAGGTTGTATAGTTACACAACAATCCATACTCTCTCAACATGCCTTACCGCTCCATTCAAGGAGATTTTGTAACCATGCAAATGTTATATTTTTGGCAGCTTGTGGAGGTTTCCCTGCACATTTTTCAAAGGAATGAAAATATGATTTTGGAGTAATTACCTATGTATGTGTGAAACTATTTTTATTCTTCCGTTATTTGATTTCCAACTATTGTACGATTGATGCTATGCTATGAAGTTTAATTTCAACATTAATTAAATTCAATATGTTACTTATCTAATTAAGATCATAAGGACATTGGTCATCTAGGCTTGAAATTTTTACACCCAATTGTTGAAGAATGGATCTGGTCATCTATCAAATAAATTACCAATGTATTTGTGATTTGGAAAGTGTTGGTGTTGTTGTTCCTTTGATTAAATAATTGGTTAACATGGATGATTAACAATCACGATACGAGTAGGGATTGACCCATGGATAGGATATGTTGGAAATTATAGACTCTCCCAATAGTCGGTGGGCTCCCTTAAATTACAAGGTATTTTCTCTCACACAGATGCAATAAATCCACAATGAAATTCATTATGGCATCAAGGGTGGAAATTTTTTGGAGTGTTGGGCCTAGATGGTAGTGATGTTATGCATTGGCATGCATTTTTCCAAAGGTTACTATAAAGTGCAATAAGACTCAATGATGAAGTAGATTCTTTGACATAGTCTAAGAATATGATGTCAACCTAGTACTTAGTCATGTTGAGGTATAAGGAAATGTTTCATAGAGAGGATGATGGAGATGGAGGATGGTGGTGCGAGCCAATTTGGAAGGTGTTATCGCACAATCTTGCACCTTAGTGCAAAACCTTCACAAGGTGAAAAATGAGTGGAACATCAGAAGATGATACCACTGTCACTTGGGAAACAACTTCCCTCATTTTAGTGAAGGATGTATCCAACACAAGGGAGGATTCCCTAGTAGGAATTAGGACTCCTAAAGCAAGAAACAATCAAGTCTAAGGCCTCATAAGTATCTACCCAATTCACCACCAAAGAGATGTATCAATCAATTCAAGGATAAGGTGGTTACTCAAAGTAAATTCCAGATTTAGTTTAAAGTGTTCTAAGTCTTATTTAGGGGATTTATCAAGTAACAATATCATGCAAAACAATCCTCAAACCACCCAAATCTGGAAATTACCAATGGTTGTCGTAAAACTTGCATAAAATATAGGAAATTATAGTAGTAAACAAGTTACAACAAAAATACAATTTATCCCTCGAGATGAGTTATAAACCAATAGAAAATAGGGATAAAATAATGAATAAATCTAGGGTTTGATTAAATTTTAAAATCTGAAAATTACAAGGCATATAACAACCAACTAAAACAAGACGTCTAGCCCTAATTATGCAACAATATAAATCAACAAGGAAAATGTTATGCAATAAAATGGTTTTAAGTCAAACATGCAAGAAACCCTAGGATTTTAGGTCAAGAATATGTAAGAAAACTCTAGAATTTTAGGTAAAAGATATGAAAGAAAACCCTAGACATTGAGGGTTTTTGTATGGATGAAAATTAAATGTAAGCTAAACAAAATCCTAAATTTATCCTAAAACATAAAATAAAATTTGAATATGTAAAATATGATTGACTAAAGGGAGAAGACTAGTGCCTACTCTTTTTTTTGGGTGTATGGGGTTAATTAAGGACTCCCTTGAGGAGATGCAAGTATATCTAGGCTGATATCTAGGTGTTGTGGCCACAACAACCCCCCTTTTATTTTACTTTTATAAGAAAAAAGAAAGCCCCCCCCCCCACCAAAATTTGAGCTCTATTGCCTAATTCACCACTACTGTGAACCTATTGAATAATATTTATCTACCTTGAGGGGGTTAGGGGTTTAGATCATTATTCATTATCTATATTTGGGGAGGTTTGCCATGACTAATAATATCTTTGATATTGTACTTTTGGGTGTCCTTCATTTATCTTTGATTTATAATGCTTCTTTGATCCTTGTGTGATGATATTGACATGTTTTCTTTTGAACCTTTTTCATTAATTGGTTTTAATGGATTTAAAGGTATTCGTTGATCTTATTTGATTGCAAGGTTTAATGCTATGTTTTATGACTTGAAGAGAATTTGCTTTTAATGATATGTTGTTTAATTGTGCATGGGCTCGTACTATCATCTCACTACATCATTGATAAGTGAATGGTTGGATTGAACGAAGAACATATTGTTACTTTGCATCGTGTACATGTTTTCCTCACATTCATGCTCAAGCTCTCACATGTTAATCAGATTTCTCAGTTTAAAATCCATAACTAGAATTAGAGGATATTTAATATTTTCCAAGAGTTTGAGATATTAGTCTCGATTATATACAAGCAAGAAAAAATATTTCTACAGATATTTCATGACATTTGGTTTATAGCAGCAGGTTGTTCATAAAAGGCCAAGATCATAGATGATTTCTTCTAAGAAATTCCTTCTTTTCATTTTTTTCCCCTCATTTTTGAACAAACCTAACTCTTTTTCATAGATTTGTTAGTAAAATGGAAAGGGGAAAGAATGTATATTTTATAACCTATTATCAAGTGTCTTCTTCCTTATATAACAAATTCAATTCTTCCTATGGTTGCAAAGTCATTTCCTATGCAAGATACTTATGTTGTTTCAAGTTCTCGAGAGAATCATGCCAAAATAGAAGAGCAATTTTGTGCACAGTCAAGGACGAATGACCATGTGCATTTGGTCACAGGGGACAAGAAACACAAGAACAGAGCCTCCAAGTGATAAAAAGAGATGGACACCTCAAGTGTGCCTTGGGAAACCCCGAATTTATTTATATGTTCGATTCCTTGAAATGCATGACTATGGGAAGCCTTGAATATTTTTCATCTTGACTAGACTCAACCATATCTTAATCATCGTTGAATCCAACATTCAGAATCTGAACATCCAACATTTTTATCATATGAGTATCTTTCTCTCCAACCCAGATGATGGATGTGGAACTATGACATACGTTGATAGAAACTTGACGTCGCATGACCTAGATTCATAACTAAGCCTTGTCTTACGCAGAACCTTGATTTTCATTTGTAATTGAAATTATTTTGTTGATCTGAGATTCGATCTCATTCAGCCTCGCCATCAGTGAATTCTCAATATCCATAACCGGGATTTCTATTTAATTATCACATTCTCATAATATCCCTTTTAAGATTTCCTAGATTTCTAGCTTAGAACTTTGACTTAGAAGTAGAACCTTGACCTAGATTCAAAACCAAGCCTTATTTTTTCGAATCCCATCTGGATTTTCTTTTGTATATATTTCCATGTACATTTTCTATTTATTTCAATTTTATCACATATTTGTATTTGGTTTTTATTTTATTTGTGTATTTTATTGTTATTTTATTTTATTTTCATGGATTTACCATATTGGGATCTGACCACCAGATATGATCCAACGAACTTACCTCATCAGGATCTCCCCATTAGGAAATTAATTTACCATGCTCGTAGTTTATCTCGATATCTGAAACCCGATAGGCTATTAGACTCCCCTCATCAGATTCTCCTCTTTGGAATGTCAAGCTAGCACTTTCTCATGGTTTTCCCAATGTTCGAAACCTAATAGGCTATCAAACTCATCCTTTCACACATTTACCATCAACTTTGGGAATTTTTCATCAACTTTGCACCTTTGGGCTCATTCTTCTCGAATTACCTCCAGGATCATCTTTTTCTAAAACCCATTCAAACTCATTCTTCCTGCACTACACTGTGGTTTGAACTTTTAATTTTTTGTGGATTTTCAAACCCCAACACATGGGGTATTTTATTTTATTAATTCATATCTATCGGGATTATACTCTATCAGGTTTAACCCATCGTGAATTATCCATCAATTTGACCTCATTGGGACATGTTCCACGTGTTTTCTCGATCATTGGGCCTTTGGGATATCAAGTTATTTCACGTGGATGGTTTCTTAATATTTTCGACCATTGGATTTCGAAGCTTATCAAACTCTAAACCTTGATTTTACCTTATTGTGTTTGACTCATCAGGATTCCTCCATTGGGTTTTACTTCTTTCATGTTTTCACCTTGGACATTATATTCTCACAACCCACAAATCTTTCGGAAATTCCCTTCCCACAACACTTGAGAGATTGACTTTAGATATTTTACCCACGAGACTTTTTCTGCAACCCTTTCAGATTCTCACCTTCCCACAAAACCTTCAGACGCATTCATTTCGGGAGATTTGATTTCGGTTTTTTACCATTCGAGAGATTTTACCATGGATCTTTTATTGAGGACATTTTCCCAAAACCCTGTCGAGATTTCACCTTCATTCAGGTTTCACCTTTTGGGTTTTACCTTGGGACACATTTCTTAATTTTTTTGAAACCTTCTTCCTAAAACACTTTCAAGAATTTGATTTCAATATTTTCGGACATGAGATTTTGGATTTGCATGCATAGGGTTATTTATTTATTTTCTATTATTATTATTTTTCTATCTGAATACCTGGTCAAAACATTAATGCGAGCTCAACACTCCATACCTACCCTAACTCCAAATAAAAATTACCATGGGAGGGAAAAAAATATAAACCCTTTTCAATTCCTTACCACAATGCATGTGGGATAAATCATTAAGCTAATAAGATCAACAGTCATGATTTACCCCCGAGATGAGATTGACAGTTGTTGAGTGCACACTTTCGAGGGCCATTTCTTGAGTTTCATGTGGCCAAATTGGGTGCAAGTTGGCTCATTTGAAAGATGGAGGAGTTAAGAACATGATGGTAGAATTATTTTTTCTAGGTTGACAAAAAAGATGCCTGAAATTTTTGAGAAAAAAAGAGGCACGAATTTTCTTGGATATTGGCCACAAATTATTCCACAACTCGGAACTTGAGTTTCTGAAGACCAAATAGGGAAAATAAGAGCTCGTTCGAAAGATAAAAATTTGAAGGATAATCTAAAATAGTTTCTCTTGCCTAATTGACATCAATAAATTCTCACATTTTAAATTATTTCTACAATTTTCAATGTCTTGTCTTTTGCTGACATATAAATGAATTTATATATATTTAGATTATTGTCACTTTGAAAGGAATGCATGAAGAGGCATAGATTCCCAATGAAGATACAAACACTGTGAAAATGAAGAGTCTATAAAGAGGAATGGTTGTAATTGCATGATATAGAGAAGAGATGAAGAGTCTAGAAGAGGAACAGTCCTAGGGGGAGTGATTGAAAAATGTTATAAATGCAATGGGGTTGGATAAGCCAGAATTGGGACTTGTATAACTTTTTATCAAGATTGAGGATGGATTTGAAATATTTTGGATTTTACTTGTATCTAAGTCTGAGGAACTCTTTATAAAGGATGAATATAGGCAAGAATTTATGGTCTATTCATGCAATTGTGCACAATTGTTGATTGTTTTCTACATATTTCAGCAATTTCTCACTTTTGTCAATTGGCTCTATAAGAAATAATTGTGAATGTATTATGAACACAATTCCAAGGACATGTTTAATTCCATCTATATGTAGATGGGTGTGCTAGTATGGTTTCTTATTGTGAAATGTGAATTCTTTCAGTTTTCATAAGTAGAACTATATGCCTACAATTGATCTTTGTTATTGTTAGAATAGGGTTGCATTTGCATAGTATAATAGGACTACATTTAGGATTTATTCTAATTTTAATGAACAAGTCTCACTTTGGAGAGTAACCCATTTATTTAGCAGTAATCGAGCCCACATATCGGTGGATATTTCCATACTGAACGAGAGTAGGTATGATTGAGACATGCCATTGGGAAATCCTCCCTCATGTTGGCATGGGACATGTTGAGTAGGTGTTATATTATGTGCATGTGTGTGGGGGGGTGCCTCATATTTGACGACAACGTCTAACGATCCCTCCCTAGTAGTGGTTCAGTGAATATGAAAAGTATGATGGTGGTGATGTCTTCCTAAGAGATGACTCGATAGCCAAAATCATGGGACATGGAAGGGTTAAGTTGTTGGTGAAAGATGGAAGGATTAGAACTCTCCATGGAGTTCTGCACATTCTTGATCTATCCAGGAGCCTAATATTTGTAAGTAAGTTGGATGATGCAATTGTGAATACTTTATTGGGAAAGGGAACTTGCAATATTGTACGAGGAGTAATAGTGTTAATGAGGGGAGTTTGGTGTGGAACTATGTATAAGTTATTAGGGAGAACTTATACTGATGGGTGTAATAGTTCTATTGTCCCTAAGAAGATAAATAAAGAAGATATGATCCATATTGGACCTGGAAAGAAGACCATGTTGTGGCATCAAATATTGGGACATATTGAAGAAAAGGGTCTTTGAACACTACATGGTAAAGGTATGGTTCAAGATATGTCTAATTGCACCTTGTATTTTGATTTCTGTGAACATAGAATATATGGTAAACAAAATCGAGTAAGATTCGCATATGGTGCTACAAGAGAAAAGGGGATCTTAGAGTTGATACACAGTGATGTGTTTGGACGTGTGCATGTTCCACCACTAGGTAAATTTGCGTATTATGTTTCATTCATAGATGATTTCTCAAGGAACACATGGATTTATTTTCTTAATAAGAAATATGAGGTATTTGATAAATTTAAAGATTTTAAGGCTCGAGTGGAAAATCAGTTAAAGAAGAAAATAAAGGTATTACTGACAGATAATGGTGGAGAATTCCATGGGAATGAATTTGAAGAGTTCTGTGAGAAGTGTGATGTAGAAAGGTAGAAGACTACTCCATACACTCCTCAATAGAATGGGGGTTACAAAAAGGATGAATGAGACGTTGATGGAAAAATAAAGGAACATGCTCAGTGGTGCTAGGTTAGGACAAGAATTCTGAGCAGAGGTAGTGGGTACTACATGTTACCTGGTAAATAGATCACCCTCATCAGTGCTGGTGGACAAAACTCTGCATGAGGTGTGGACTGGTAAGAAACCCTCTCTTGAACATCTCAAAGTGTTTGTTTGTGATTCTTATGTACATGTTCCAAAGGAAAATAAGAGTAAGTTGAATAATAAAGTTAAAAAGTGTATCTTTATTGGCTATAAAGATGGTATGAAAGATTATAAGATTTGGAATCCATAAACTAAGAAGAATTTTTACAGTCAAGATGTTGTTTTTAGAGAAGTTAAAGATGTTCCCAAACAGGGATTCCTACCAAGGCAAGAAGAACTTGAGAAAATAAAAGAAGACGAAAGAAGATGAATCAGAAGAAGAAGAATCTCATACTCCAGTATTGAGGAGATCAATGAGGGAAATAAGGAAACCGAAAAGATATATTCCACCTAATTTTTGTGTTAATTTTTCTTTATCTATTACTAATGATGATCCCAAAACTATCAGGGAAGAAATGAATTCAGAAGATAGTAAACTCTGGAAGAAGGCCATGGTTGAAGAGATGGATGCCTTGGATAAGAATGATGCATGGGATCTAGTTGAGTTTCCAGCCAGAAGAAAGGCCATTGGCAGTAGATGGGTGTTTAAGAAAAAGTTGAATGCAAAAGGAAAAGTGGAGAAATACAAAGCTCAGTTAGTAGAAAAAGGTTCTTTCTGTTCGACAACACAGGTATTCCAACAGAGGACGAACACCTTCAATAACCACTCACATAACCAGATCAAAGATCAACACACCGATTTTTTCACGTGGTAAAACCCCTAAGGGGAAACATCCACGGCCCGAGCCAACGCGGCTACTTGGAGCAGTTTATTAATGCAAAGAAAAAGATTACAGAGAGATTTTACAAGAGAGTTTCTCACAATCGATCATCGGCAAATGACCCTCCATGCTCTTTAAATAGATATCATGGACCAATCGGGTGTTA
>ML801577.1:348317-364247 GCA_009831015.1 Picea engelmannii
TTCGGCCACACATACAATACACTCTTGGAGGGTAAGCAAGTTCCCAATTTTCACCTCCAGGATGCCCTGCTTTGTCACCTAGGACACCTTTGTGTTCCTTCAAGCGAGCGTGCCAAGATGATTTGGGAGGCGCACTACAGCCGGGTCACTGGGCATTTCGGGGTAAAGAAAACCATGGAAGTACAGCAAAAGTATTTCTATTGGCCGAACCTTCGATAGAATGTTGGGAAGTACATCAGGTCCTGCACTACTTGTGCCATTGCCAAACCGACCATCAAGAAGCAAGGCCTCTATACTCCTCTTCCTACCCCCAGTCAACCTTGGGAATCCATCTCTATGGATTACATGTCGGTCCTTCCTTCTACTAAGCATGGCAATGACTGTGTTTTTGTGGTTGTCGACCAATTCTCGAAGATGTCCATTATGATGGCCTGCAAGAAGAATATCACAGCAAAAGCCACTGCTAAACTCTTCTTTGAACGAGTGTGGGTACACTTTGGGATCCCACAGTCTATCATCTCAGATCGGGACAGCGGGTTCCTCAGTACATTTTGGTCCAGCCTCTGGTCGATGTTGGACACCAAGCTCACCAAGTCCACATCTTTCCATCCGCAAACTGATGGCCAGACAGAGGTCGTCAACCGGATGATTGTACACATTCTGCACATGTACAACTCAAAGCATCCACGCACATGGGATTAGAGACTCCCCTATGTACAACATAGCTACAACCGGGCTCTCCATAGCTCAACCATCCACAGCCCCTTTCAAGTGGGCTTGGGATTCCAACCACTATGTCCCATTGACATAGCCATGCCATTTGCGACTACTCAGGCAGATTCAGCCCATGTCCAGTCTGAGGCTAACAAGGCAAACAGCTTCATTGAGCACATTCAGCACATCCGCCAACAAGTTCATGACATCTTGGAAAAAACCAATGCTCAGTACAAGCAATGACATGATCAACATCGGGTTCCACACAACTTCCAGGTGGGTGAGAAAGTGTGGCTACATTTGCAAAAGGAGCACCTTGTTGGACCCTACCGCAAGATTCGCCCGCTCCAATATGGGCCATACATCATCACCAAGGCTATAGGGGACAATGCCTTTGAGCTCGGTATTCCACCATTCCTTGGTCTGCACCCAGTGTTCAAAGTGGACCGCCTTTGGCCCTACTTTCCACCTCTCCTAGACACATCCGACATGGCAGAACAACTCACACCAACAGAGCTAAACCTAGATTGCATGGAACAAGCCACAGCTGATCGAATTATGGACACACAGATCAAGAACACCCGCCAACAGAGGATCCATCTATATCGAGTTGTCAAAGCAGGCCAACTCCTTCACCAAGGCAAGTGGCTCACCAGGGACCAAGTTCAACAGAAGTTTCCTCATCTCATGGAGGAACTCAACGCAATGGGGACCATTGCTTCCTAAGGGGGGAGGACTGATCCAGGTGGATATTGGTGGTCACCCGCCTATTCCACTTGGACCCACACCATTGTTTCTTTCAGTTTTTCAGTTTCCTTAATTGTAGCACAATTTACTAGTTTTAGCAGTTCTTCGGGTCCTGAACTTCCTGAGTTGTTTTGAGGCCCTAAACGACATTTTTTGGGCATGAATTCTCTGGCGAATATGAGCCCATTTTGGACTCGATATTCACTGTTAGCAATGTAGTCCTCAAATAGATCTTTCTAACGATGTATCATGTGCATCAAATGGAGATAGTATGCCAAAGTTACGACCCCGGGAAATTGATGTACCAATTTACCCCAACGAGGCCCATATTCTGGCGTTTCATCTCCTAGGGTTAGGTTTTTGGATGTTTAGGGTTTTCCATTGTTTCTTAGTAATATATAGGCCTTCAAGCCTCATTGTAACAGGCAGTTCAGAGGCCAGTAGTCACCACATCTCTTCTCAGAGATAAGCTACCAGCGCCCTAGCTACTTTATTTCCATTCTGTCTATAAGCATTTTTCAGTCATTTGTTATTAATGAAATGAAGTCTTATTTCCGCTTCATCTCTGTGTTTATGTGTATTTATGTATTTCATTGTGTTCTTACATAAATCGGGATCATCCTCGGAACTGTTTCTTTCCAAACCCCTATTTTTCTTTTTTTTTATTTAACTTATTTTGGTTTTTATTTTCATTTGTTAAGTCTTTTTCTAGGTATGAATTCATTACATAGGACTTGGGGTGATGGCCTCTTAGCAAGGGGGTGGAGCTCATGCTTTTTATTCTTTCTTGGTTCTTGACTTTGCTTTTATTTTTTATTTGTTTGTTTTTCATTTTGAGTATATCACTTTATTTTTTCTCTTTTTTTCTTATATCAAATTGCATCAACCTCACGCATTCTATATACATCTTCTCATGGGATTACGAAGCATGAACCTATATGGTCGACATATGAAAACCAAACCAAAAGAAAGGATAACGAAAATGGGGAAAGATGGAACATGATATGTATGGATTGGGAGATGAACACATTACCCCTATCAAGGCACGCAGTAGTACAACTTTTCCTAAGAGTGACAACACTTGACTAGGAGATGATGATGATTGCCAAGGTGAAAGAAGGAAAAAGGTATGGATCCAAAGCATCATGATCCATCATCTAACTCAACTCATGATCAATATTTTCATGTCAAATACATTGAGCATCAATGCTTAATATGAAGCATTAAACAAGGTACCTCATGTGTGTCATGCACCACACTCTCTGATGTGAGTGAGTTGAGCATAAAGTGGGAAGCATTTGTGGGAAACTATCTGTGGAGAACCATGGATGCCATCTATGGATCTGTTTTTTGTAATGTGGATCAAAGTAGAAAAATCTCCTCTAGTTACCCCTAGATGTGAAGGGGTAATAGAAGGTAAAATCTCCATTAAAAACTAGAAATTTTGCGTGGTGAGCTTTGACTAATAAATTCGTATCCTAGGATGTATTATAGAAATGAGCATGGCAAGGACCAAGTATATGTGTTCTTGAAAAACGCAACAAGGAAACCATTGATCATTTATTGGTCAAGTGTCCTTACATTTAACAAGTTTGGTCAATCTTTGAGCTCTCCTTAACAAGAGAACATGGGAATTGGTAGGAAAAATCTCTATTGGTTTGCAAGGAGCACTAGTTTAATAGTCCATTACTCAATGATCATAGAGCACTACCTTGAGTTGTATGGTAGGATGAATTTCTATTAGTTTGTATGTGGCACTAATTTAAGAAGCCATTACTCAAGTATCATAGAGCACTACTTTTGATGGTGTCATGGGTTGTATGGTTAGTAAGAAATGCAATTTGATTACAAAATAAGGAAACCCCTCCATTCCATTTTTATAATCAAGTAAAGATGACATATAAAGGTATTTGGTCGATTGGAAGGATAAAACCTCCAAGAAAAATCATAGTTGTGGATAATGACAAGACCATACTTTAGTCTTTCTTTGATGGAGCATGTCATGGTAATCCAAAGGAGATGGTGGTATTTTATATTGGTTTGATTTTCATAAATTGATATTTAGGGCTGATTTGGGTGAAGGAAGAAATAATTTTGTTCATGAAATGGCTTAACATTGCCAATGAAAATAGGCAATGAAAAAGATACATAATAAATTTAGATATTTGGAGATTCCAAGTTAGTCTTTGAGTGACAAAGAAACTAGGCTACTATAGATGAATAATAAGATGACAAGACTACACATGTATAGTAGCATCCATAGTAGGAATCAATAAAGGTAGGATAATACTTGATTTCTCATTATTAGGGGGTGCCAGTCCCAGCGGATTCGCCTGGTCCTCTCCGATCTTATTCACCGGGCCTACTCCTAACGTGAAAAGAGAAACATCAACATACAAATTTGATACTTAGACCTTAGTTTTCCCAAGTGAAACAACTAGAAAGGAGGTTCACAATGATTTTTTTTCTCACATTGATAGGAAGGTTAATGCTTATGGTTGGTCAAAAAAAGCATTGGACATGTTTGTGCGTGAGATGGGAATCATAGACGAGAATGCTGGTGTTTCTTCTCCTCCAACATTAATTATTAGTTGTGGAACCAAATAGAATTAAACTTGATGGTTGTGGTTTCATTTTTTTATAAATGTATTTTGATTTAATGCTTTAGCTTTTTTATGATAGTGGATGGGAGATTAAAAGCCCATTTGTTTTGAAAAATATGTATATGTAGGACATTAGTCTTTGCACTTCTTTTTTTTAACGTTTTGTTAATATTAAAGGACAAACTTTCTTTTAAATATTTTAAATATTCTATTACATATAGAATCTATTTTATTATTATTATTATTTTAATGTAAAAGTAAAACATTATATATTATTATAAATCTATTTTATTATTATTATTTTATGTAATTTATTATTATTATTTTATGTAATGTAAAAGTAACATATTATATATATATATATATATATATATATTATTTTCTTGAATGATGAAAAATTAGTGAATGGTGAAAAATTAGTGGTAAAAGTTTTTTTTATATATATTATTATGAATCTATTTTATTATTATTATTTTATGTAATGTAAAAGTTAGTTATATATATACTCTTTTCTTGAATGGTGAAAAATTAGTGATAAAGGTTTTTTTTTTTAATGGTCCCTTAATACCATGTTAGAATATATATATATACTCTTTTCTATATTATGAATCTATTTTATTATTATTATTTTATGTAATGTAAAAGTAAAATATTATATATTTACTCTTTCTTTGAATGGTGAAAAATTAGTGCTAAAGGTTTTTTTTATGGTCCCTTAATATCATGTTAGAAGATATACAAATAAAATATTTACTCTTTCTTTGAATGGTGAAAAATTAGTGCTAAAGGTTTTTTTTATGGTCCCTTAATATCATGTTAGAAGATATACAAATAAATTTTAGGCTAAATTTTGATATGTTACAACACTACTAATAATATGCATAAGAAGTGATATCACCTTCTGGAAAACCTTACATCCTTCCTAGGTCTCAGCTCTGGTTAGTTTAATGGTAGCAGTGCAATTTGGAGTCAGCTCAGGGTTCTAGGCCTAATTCAGGGTTATTGTGCTTGAATCAAATATGGGCTCGGACGAAGGATGACATCATGTTGTATCATTTTTTAATTTGAATCCTAAATGCTACGTATGGAAGACGAGAAGTTAGATTTCGATGGTGACGCTAATGACACAGAGGATATTTTTATGGGAATTGGCTAGTTGTTCTACGAAATGGTTTTTTCACTGGAATCCGGCAATATAAATTTACAAAAATCATTATTTTTTGTTGTTCAAAATCCATTTTTGAAAGTAGAAATGGATTTGGTATGTTGAAAAAACCATGTGACAGTCTGATTATACAGAAATAATCACTCAAATCTACGAATCCAACAATTTCTCACCGGATTTCGGGAAAATGTCCCCAAAAAAAATCATCATTTCATAGAACGTTTAGCCTACGACATTTTTATGTAAGATGGGGAGTTTAAGAGCATTCATCGTAGAAGGTGGGCTTCTCCTGAGGTGGCCCCAGAACCATCTAATCTGCCTTTGGATGATGATCATGCACTCACGTCCTCCAAGAATGGTTCTCATTTTATTATGGAAGATCGAATCATGATCATATCCCTGGGTATCAATCTTCCCCTCACATTCTTGCATGCAACCAAAAAGGTGATGGAAGGGATCAGGTTCTCACATTCTCCTCATTCAAGTTTAGCTCCAAATCCAATGGCAAAGGCTTCTCCTCCTAGTGAAATCTCCGTTAAGGTTGTCTCGAACCTCACTCTTACCACGAAGGCTCAAAGAAATATTCGTTGGAAGGTGAAGTACGAGCACAGAAATATGGTGGTGGGGGACAATGTGGTTGTAGGGGCCATACCCAAATTGTTAGGAAAAACAATTTTTGGTTATTTCTACAGGAAATTAGTTAGTCCGATGACGCTTAAATCTTGGATAGATGAGTATTGGTCTGAGGTGATAGGTTATCGTCTAGAGTTCCATATCCTCTCGTGAGGATGGAACTACTTCATTTTCAATTCAAAGAAGGATTTAGAGTTGATTTTTAGTAGAACCTGGGGTTGGTGTCCCTCTGGCCTCATTCTCAAAGAATGTGCAGTAAATTTTGATCCCTCCTGTGATCCTATCACTATGAATAAGGTGTGGGATATTCTCCCCAAACTTGAATTGGTAAGAGGACATCCTTAAATCTATTGCAAAAAAATTGGGGGTTTTCTATAGTTTTGAACCAGAATGGGAATAAAAAACAAATAGAAGATGGGCGTGGTTGCAGATTGAGGTGGACCTGTGAGACGGATTATTGGACGAAATAGATTTGGTTTGTGGCATATTTTCTCGCCAACGATGAATAGACTATTGGAGAGTGACCTTTAGATTCTATGGGTTCCATGAGGATGGACACCTCCAATCACAATGTCGTAGGCCACCTTCGAGTTTTCCACCTTTCAGGAAAGTTTGGAAACGAAAGCATCAATTGGATGACTGTGAAAATGTCAGAGGGTGGGATAATCATGTAAATGTGTGGTGTAAGAAGAGTTCAAGTGTCGAGGAATTAGAAGCACCTTTGGAATCTTCCATTCCCTTGGTGATGTTGGTCGGTAAGAATTTTGGCCATCATTCCTCTTTTCAGTAAAAATTTAATGATAACATCCCGAAAAAAAATGTTTGTCTCCTTCGCTTGAGTCTTCTGAAAGGCCATTTGTCAAGTCCTCGTCGAGACTCTCCTTTTATGGTAAAATGTTGTTTCCTAAGGTGGGTCCTTCATTTCCCTAAGACTCATTCCATTTTGTCTTGAGCTCAATGTCCTTACCTCCAACAACCCAAAGTCAGTTTTCCCTCAAACCTTACTCTTCGTCATATACCCTTTTGTATAGCCACTATGTTAAGTCTGATTACCTTTTATGTTCCAATGTAAAATCATTGTCATTGGGATCCATTACAGGTAGTCTGGTGATGGAGAAGGCCTATGTGGGATAAATGGGTAGAAAGTCTCATTTCACCCCAGCTCAGATATAAGTGAAAAAAGATATAAGGAATGGGAATCAAAAAACTATCGTTTGGTCCCTTAGAGCAGGGATTTCCCATGAAAGGGTTCCTCAATGATTCTTGTTTCCTTAAATTCTCGTGGGATTAGGGGTGCCCAAAAAAAATTTATCCCTCAAAATACTTTTGCATATTCAAAAGCGCGATGTCATAACGGTTCAAGAAACTATGTGCACAGGGGTAAAGGTTGAGGAAGATTTTAGACCCTAGTTAAAAGATTGGTATTTCTGGTCGTCAAATTTTGATAACCTATCAGGTGGTATTCTTACTACATGGATTCCTCATTTAACTGCCTCGTCTTCTTTCTTGATTCCTTCAGGGATTTTTTTCAAGTTGGAAGATCAATCCTTAAATTATAATTTCAGTTTGATTAATGTATATGGTCCATATGTGGAGATACCTCCTTATTGGGAAGGTATTAGTGCTTCTAGTGTAGTTGAGGCTTCTAATGTAATTCTAGGTGGATATCTAAACTTGACTCTATCCATTTGCGAGGTTTGAGGGTATCATCTCCGAAAAGTTTCTCAAGAAAAAAAATTCTCATTGGATCTTTGAGAACTTCTTGGTGGAATTAGAGCCTACGAAACTTTCTCAAACTTGGATAAATGGCCAAAAAGGGGACAATTTAGTGGCTAAAAGGTTAGACCATTTTCTCATTTTTGAAGATCTGATGTTGAAACCCTAGTCATTGAAATCATGGGTGCCAGTGGGGGGTTCCTCTAATCATCTACCCATCATTCTAAAAATTGAGCCTCGTGGAAAGAAACCTCTAGCTCCACTGAAGTTCAATGAGTCATGGCTCAAAGAAGAAGATTATAGAAACCTGATTAAAGACACTTGGATTCCTCTTAAAGAGGATGGAGGAAATTCTCTCATGCATCAATTTGCATGTAACCTTTCCTGGGTAAATGATGTTACAAAGAAGTGGGCCCGATGGTTCAATGGAAAATCTCAAGCAGATGTAAAGGAGGTGGAGGAGAAATTATATATATATATATATTTTAGTTGAATGGCCAACAATATCCTATCATCTATGGAATAGGATTCCCTTGGTGAGCTATTGAGAAAAACAACAATATATGTTGGCCCTAGAGGAAACAAAGTGGCGACTAAAGAGCCTAGTTGTTTGGCTCAAAGAAGTAGACAATAACACTAAATTTTCTCATAGGTATTCCCATTTTTGAAAAAAATATGACCATTATTTCAGAAATAAAGGATCAAAACGGTCAGGTCAAGTCATCCCACAAAGGTATAGCGGAGGCCAACATTAATTTTTTCTCAAATATTTTTAAGGAACTGGTGGGATGCCCAATCTCTAAAATTTTAAAAGTGATCGATCTTTTTCCAAGATCCTTTTCAAAGGTCATGAATGACTCTCTTCTTTCCCCGATAACAGAGGAAGAACCGCTCTCTACCCTCTCTACTTTCCAAAAAAGCATAATTCTAGGCCCATATGGATTAACGGTGGAATTTATATTGGGTTTTTCGATCTATTAAAGGATGATCTTCTTAAGGTGGTGCAAGAATCTCAACTCTCTGACAAGATGTTGGAATTTTTCAATAAAAAATTCCTAGCCCTCATTTAAAAGAAACAAGAGGCCTCATCCTTCGAGGACTTTATGACTATATCATGTTGTAACCTAATTTACAAATTGATCTCTATGATCATAGAAAACAGATTAAATCTCGTGCTAAGTGATATTATCTCGGAGGATAAGTTCAGTTTTATGTTCAAAAGACAAATCCATGATGTTGTCTCCCTGGAACATGAAGCTTTACACTCCATAAAGTCTCAAAAAATCCTTTCAATAACTCTGAAAATTGATCCCTCTAAAACATATGATAAATTTAGTCAGAATTTCATCCTTCTAGCTTTAATTCAAATGGGAATTAATATTCATTTTGTGAACTGGATCATCAACTTCATTTCTCCAGCCTCCTTTGCATTCTTAATCAATGGCTCCCCTTCCAAGTTTTTTCATTCTTCAAGGGGCCTCTGTCAGGGGTGTCTGTTATCTCCATTTCTCTTCCTTATTGTTGCAGAGGGTTTGAGTAAGCTCATCCTAAATGATAAAAGGGGCGAGATGCTCAAAGGACTGTGAATCTCTGACTTAATTTTTTTTAACTCATCTCCTTTTTGTTGATGATGTGATGACTTTTGGTGCAAGATCTCAGAAGGAGTTCCAGGTTTTAAAAGACATTATAGATCTTTATTGTCTTGCCACAAGAATGGAGATAAATATAGAGAAATCATCCATGAGATTTCACGCATTGAGTGAAGATTTAAGAACTCATTTAAGATCCATCCTCCCTTGTAAGCATATTGATATTGAAGTGGGTATAAAATATCTTGGTTTTTATTTAAAGCCAAATTCTTACTCATTTGAAGATTGGCTCTGGCTCGTCAAGAAAATTCAGGGTCGTATCGGAATGTGGGTGAACAATTTGTTATCCAGAGGGGGGAAATTGGTCCTCATTAATTATGTGTTGAGTAGCATTTTGGTTTACTAGGAAAAAATAGCAAAAATACCAAAATGTATTCTTTCGAAATTCAGAATATCTTGTTTTCAGTTCTTGTGGTCTGCGAAAAAGGAGGTGGATGGAATTCCCCTAGTAAAATGGTCCAAAATGGAAATGCCAAAAGAATTGGGAGGTTGGGGGATAAAAAATATATTCAGGTTCAACAAGGCTTTGGCTACAAAAAGCCTTTGGAGGCTTATCCATAATCAAATGTTGTGGGGAAATGCAATGATTGAAAAATAACTAGTAGGTTTATCATTTGAGGAATGGTTTTGCACACCCAAAAAATCGGTAACAAATAGCACAATAGTATGGAAAGAGTTGGTAGAAACATTCCTCATGATTGGTGATTGGGCAGTCTTGAAAATAGGAAATGGCAGGAAGGTTTGAATTAGTGAGGATCCTTAAATATTCATATTATGGACATTTCCACTTTGCAGGACACATGTGTACATAACAGGGACATATCAGGTAGGTCTATTTGGGTATAATCAGAGGAGTTGAGTTTATTAGGTGACCATGTGGAAGATTGGGGCCAACTCATCATCAATTTAAGAGAAAATTTCATCTCCTTAAATGACGATGATTGAGACTCACTTTGTTAGGCTTGTAATTCAACATCAACCAATACATGGTTAAATTGGGATATATTTCTCTGGAAGAAGCTGAGTTGAGTGGCATGAAGAAGTAGTGGTGGACCTGCATTTGGAAAATGAATGCTCTAGCAAAGATGTGCATTCTATTATGGTTGGATTTGGAGAACACGTTGTTAACCTGGGACATTGGTATTTGTAGAGGGTGGGTTGGTCCAAGTCAATACTCTATGTGCATAAAGGATGAGGAATCGTCCTCTCATCTATTTGTGTTATGATTGTATGAAAAATAGGTCTGGTTTGACATTACAACACATTTTAAATTAAAAGAGGAAATTCTAGTAAGATGCATCAAAGAGCAGTTATCTTCGTGGATGGGTTTAAAATCTATAAATGAATACCCGTCTCTTCCCTTTGTTACACATTATTTTTGTCACCTCAATGATCAACTGACGATATGTGTTCATGTTCCCTGAAAATATTAAAAGAGACTTTCTCCATGAGAAAAGTGGTTTGTTTTTCCTCTTTCAAAAACCATAACAAGGAAGGTTGTCACACCCTGTTGTATACATGGGGTGCGACGATGCCTGATCATCGCACTCTGCACTAAAAATGGACTACGACATTGTCGCATGTTGCTTATGAATAGGGTGCAACGATGCTTAAAGAAAGGGAAAAGTCAAATTTCATGAATGTTCTAGAAGATGAGGTGGCCTCCGATCGGTTTGGATATTACTCGCTTCTTTGATTTAGTGGGATCATCCTAATCTCCTCATCCATCTCTCTTTCACACTATATAAAGAGGGATCTCTCATGGAAAATTTTAAGGTTGAATAGGCTAATATTTGCATGAAGGGTTCTAATACAGATTATGCTTGAGAGCTTTACTTTAGTTCTCTAAGTCAAATTGTGGATATTCTTCATCCAAGCATTAGAGAAAAGATGTGTGTGTTGGAGCAAGGAGCCATTGAAAGAGGACCTTGCAACATCAAGGCATGGGTTGTATTCTCCACTTTCCATTTAATATAATACAGCAATACATGTCTTCCCTATTAAAGTATCTCAACTTTTATTGTATAACTCCTTGATCTTATACATAGATTTCATTGGAATATATATATATATATATTTGTATTCTATTTCTTTGTTGGTTTGTGTTTCTTGAAAACATGTTCACCATCTTGCAAACTCAAGGAAGGAGCTACAAGGACGACACTAGCAACGATCAAGCATCGTTTAAAAGGTATGTCACTTATACCTCTTTAAACTATTTTATATGACAATGAAGTTTAAGAGGAAGTGTGTGTTTTGTCTTGTTTTGTTATAGTTTCATGTGGAAGTTAGGGAGATCTGTTTGTGTCCACACTTACCGATTAGTTCGATAACAAAATTGGCGACCATACTGGGGAATACGACCTTTTTTTTTTGTTTTTTTTCTTCTTGTTCTCTTTTAGCCTGCCTTCTTTTGGTTAATGTCATTCTCTGAGTCTGTGGGTGATCCATTTTGACTTTCTGGATCTGAAGGTTCAGTGAGAAGTTTTGTCTTTCTTCCCATTTTTCTCTATTTTCATAGATCATCACATTGTACCCTATTGACAACCTGCAACAAACCTCTAACGTTGCACTCTACTGGTGAATACCAGTGCAACAACGTCACAATATGCCTTATTGGCAGCCTACGACGACCCTAGCTCATTGCATTGTGCTCCACTGCAACCTGTGACGATTCCTGTAGGAATTGGTGGGTGATAGCCATTTTTCTTTTCTCTACCCATGTTTTCCTCTACTGCCCGGGATGGACTTTTGACACTAGTGAATGATTGATTTACAACTTTGAAGTCTACATTTGATTTATTTTTGGAAATTAAAAGTCTTCTTTGTAAACTTTGCAAGTTTTGCTTCTTGTTTCTTGTCACAAGGGTATAATCTAGGGATCTTGGTCTTGGGTTCTTGTTTGACAAGGAGACCTTGATTTATTTAGAGGTTTGGATTGTTTTTACTTTCTGGATTGTTAGTTGATTGAGAGACATTTTTGTTTATATTCGACAAAAGGTTTTTCTTATCATTTCATTTTTGTCTACATTGTGAACTTGATTTGGGAATAGTATTGAGAATGTGTTATTTTTCTTGGATTATGTTTTCTTTTCTTCATTAGGTATCTGATATGATTTGAGAAAGAAATAACTGAATTCATTCTTATTTTTAGTAATATTTACAAGAGAATTGTTCCATTCATTTTTTGTAAAAAGGGAGAAATTGGAAAATTTTGTAGTTTTTTATTATTTGGTATCTTTTTCATTCAAAAATTGAGAAATTGTGTTTCGTAGCTTTTGTATTCCAAAAAGAGACACATTCTCCCTACTATAATTAGAGTTCATTTAATTAAACAATTGTATAATCATCTTTTCTTGCATTTTATTGGGTCAAGGTCACACACATCATTAGTTTCATTTTTGTTTCTCTTTTGAGTAAGCCACAACCTTTAAAATACAGCGCAATTTTAAAATTTATTAACAACTTCACTTTCTAGAATTTATCTACACTAACATTAGTTAGGATAGCGCTTTGGAATAGGTTGTAAGGCACACTCTCCAAAGAATCAAAACACACAATGTTATCTTGTGATAGGGAGATTTCAAATCCACTTGCTACATTTTTTCATGGGAAGCCCTTCTAACACAAGGGTCAATCATGAGGCCGCATTAAGACTGACAGAGTTACTCACCCTGCTTTGTTGGTATTAGTGTAGAGATTGTGTGTATTATTGGGGGTCACTTGAGAAGAAAATCATGTGGGGACCTTCTCGAGTTGATTTCGGGCTTATATACCCTGCCTTTGCGCGTGGATTGGATTGTTGACTATTTCCCTAGGCATCATTGTCGTAATTGGTAACCTTAGTGGCCTATCTCTTTAGGGTATTTACACAAGGTGACTGTGGAGGGGCAAGTCTTCACAGTACCTGGAATCGAGATTGGTAAAACTCACTTGGGCTTATTGGAGAGTATACCCATGATTATGTGTGGGAGCTTGCACCAGGGTGTAAGTTCGTTAAGCAGGTCGCCAACGTAACTTTTCCACCCGCTTTATCCCAACCCCTTCTTGTCTTGATTTCACGACATTGGATTTCATCACCAACTAGTGACTTCGAAATAAGAAGTTTGTTTGCGTGTTTGATTTCTAGATTTTATTAGTGAGCGTTGTTTGTTTCTCTAGTTGGCCATAGATGTATTTCGTTCTTTATTTGGTGCGGTCAACATCAACCCTCGTCATTCACGTAGGATGAAAGGGATACCTCTGGAAGATCTGAAAGATTACATTCCTTTGCTTCCTAACTCACCAAAGGGTTCTCCTGAAGGATCATTCAATAACGACGTAGCCTCTAAGATTTGGAGGAGTCAATACTTCTCGTAAAAATTTTATTGAGTGTTGTACCAGATCCATATTTTCTCCGAATAAATTCATCGAGGGATGTTGTTGTTGAAGAGTATATTGGAATACCTATTGGAACTCACGCAGAGTCTGGTGTAGACGGTCCATTTTTTCAAAGTGAGTCATTTATAACTCTAGTTCACACTGCTGGAAATTTGGATCCTAGCTCTCCTGGTCCTAGTCGTTCTCTTTGGAGAACTTCTTTGGGACAAGATATTTTTGAAAAACCAGGAATGATTCATTTACGCCCGAGAACTTCTAATCAACTTATGGAATCACATACGCATGTGAATTCCACTGCTTATATAGTACCTTTAGATCATTTTACTAGCATGACTAGTAATTTTTGGCACGGTTTCAGACCAATTATTGGTTGGTTCTCACTCGATTCTTCATCTCCAACTTGTTGATCTGAAAATATATTTTAAAGACTATGGTTAATATTTTAAAGCATGATTTCATTAACCATTTAGGAATTGAAGAAAGAGGAAGAATTAATGATTTAACATGGAAACCATAATAAGAAATTTAGATATGAAAGTAAGCACAAAGAATCATCAAACCATAACAAGAAAGTTGTTAATGGAGTTCGGCAAGATCGTCTACGTCTTCAGGCCTTTGTCTCAGTGGGTGAGGATTTTTTATTTCTCTTAAATGCTTCAAAATTACACTACAAAAGTGTCAAATGGATTACAAACTGGTCTAGTTGTGTTCTTCTTGACCTCAAGAATCCAACACAACTAATGGCACTGAAAAAGGCTAAGCATAGCTACCGGAATTGGCCCGCAAAGTTCCTCTCCTCTATGGATTCCCTGCATAAAAATCTCTTTGGCTTCACAATTCTATAACATTTATCATGTTTTGAACTTGTTTGGATTGTCAAAAACCTATGGTTTATATATATTCTGAGCTGGGGGTCGAAATCCAACTTTCTGTTGGATTACTGAGAGGGGGGGTGAACCAGTAATAGAGCAGTTTAATCCTTTTTAACCATATAATCCAAGTGTTATATCAATGTATAATTATCATTCAATAACTGAAAAGTAAATAAGCAATGAAAAAATGAACAGTCATACACATACACTGTACACCAGTGTTTTACGTGAAAACCCAAAGCGGGAGAAAACCACAGAATGTTTTTTCTTATATTTCTTGAAGAATTACCTTCATTGGGAGAAATAACTTCCTTTGTTTTCCAGCTGCAACTGGAAGGAGGCTCAAACCCCCTTATTTCTCAGGCTACAACCTGAAGGAATCTCCAACTCCCCTATTCTCTGCCTACAACCAGAAGGAGGCTACAACCCCCTATGCTCTTTGGCTACAACCGGAAAGTGGCTACAAACAACCTTGGGTCCATTACCCAAACCTTTGTGCTACCGAAATTCGCTACCGGACTTTCTTCAAGGGTTGACATCAATGAAAACCAACCTTAATCAACAATATCCCCCTTTGGAATTAATGGCAACACTCTGATGCAATACTGAAATCAAAATAGGTTGGCTCAATCGTAGATGTGAGTGCTAGGTGTGTTTGTTTTGGTGAATGGATTCTTCTTCTAGTCTCAACTCCTGTGTCTTTTTTTCCGATAATCTGATCTGAAGGATGATTCTTCTGTACTGGTCTGCTAGGTGTCTTTGGAGGCACTTGTTGAACTTTCTCTTCTACTTCTTTCAGATTCTCTTCTGTTGATTAAGGTTGGTTGTCATTGATGTCAACCCTTGAAGAAATACCCGTAGCACAAAGTTTTGGGTAATGGACCCAATAGTGTTTGATGTAAATATGACTCATTATTTTTTTTCCATGGTTGATAAGAAGTAAATATGGATGAACTCCAAAGTGGTCCCCTTATGGTGAAAGCCCTCACAGGAAGACGCTTTGTGGAGTAAGAGAACCCATGATTAATTATGGAATAATTAGATGAAGGAAAGTGAATTTGTCAGGTAAAATATCCTATATGGATAGTTCTTGTCATTTCATTTCCGGTGGTATGTGGAACGTCACATAATTCCTCACGGTTAGAGAGTTATGGCCATCAGAAGTTGGAGACCCCGGGATTGGGTAATGGACCCAAGTTTGTTTGATGGGTAATGGTATGAGTTATGATATATTTCCAGATAATACTATTCTATATGGATAGTACATGTCATGCCATTCCTGGTGGTATGTAGAACGTCACATAACTTCTCACGGTTTTAGATTTATGGCCTTACGAAGTTGGAGGACCCTCATATGTCATCTAGAAGCCCCAAAAGGTCAAAGTAATCAAAGTGGTTTAAGAGATTTTAAAAGGTAAATAATAAAGTGAAGTGATGAGTGTATTATAATT
>ML801578.1:0-12203 GCA_009831015.1 Picea engelmannii
TATGGCACGGGTAATGCCAAAATCATAATCTCAAAAAAGAAACGTGATATAACTTTATGTCATAATTATTATATTGAAAAGTGAGTAATGAGATATATTTTGGAAAGTGACATATGTAAACATATAGTATTATGTTGGGGTATAATATGAAATGAACCAAAGGTTGTAATATAACATGTTTACATATAGTATTATGTTGGGGTATAATATGAAATGAACCAAAGGTTGTAATATAACATGGTATTAAGTAGCTTTCAAAAATTCATTAAATAAGGTGAGGTATATGATAACAAAGAGTAATACATGATGGTACAAAACATATTGTGTGAATATGTTAATTACGAGTGTAAAATATGAAAGCGTTAAAAATATGAGGAATGTGAGAAGGGTTATGTTTATAAATAAGTCATAAGTCGTGATAATTTCGCCAAGTATTTCTCTAATTTTAACGAGAGTATGCAAAAATTTTACGCAAGCAATACAAAATAAGGGGAAGCTTGGCAACGCTTTATAAACTAAGAACTTTTTACCAAAATTGTGGAAAATAGTGGTCTGAACTCATTTTCTAACAACAAACAAAGATTTAATACACCATTCTCCCAATTAAATTGAGCTTAGATTTTAACATGGTTATGAACACAATGATATGGAGATAATTTCAATGAGAATAATAAAGGAGGGATGAGAGAACAGGTATCCTTGAAACTTTAAAAAAAATGATGGGCTTGATATATATTATCAATAGAGTTTGGATGAGTCTTGAGTCTAACAGATTCACGTTCCAACCCCCATAAGTGGGTTTGACCTCTTTTCAACTTCTCCATTACAAGAATGAGCCCAAATTCAAACCCCATTAGGACATGAGTTTGAGGAAGAATGACTCAAGTCAAAACAAAAAGAAACGATACAACATGTGCATCAAACACACCTCTAAAATAAATAGCATGTTGAGATCCATATTCATTACTTGAACAAGAAATTTTTTCACTACCATAAAAGAAAATGAACTCGGGTTCAACCTCTTTCACTTTCTGTGCATACCACAAAAATGGGTTTTACCCCATACCAAATTTTACCATTTAAAACTTTCATCAACAAAAATGACACACACGAGATGGAAAATCAAAGAATGACCAATGATATGTACAAGCATTGAAATCAAACTCAGATTACATTCGACAACCACCATTTCTTTACAAAACTTTCATCTCAAATGGCTTTCTTAATAAGTGAAAAGACAGGGAAAGAGAACTTTCATACTCACAACTAGCCAACTAGAGCTGACACTTAATCATTTACTAACAAATTTATATGAATTTGTTTTTAAGAGCTGGTGTAATTATTGTACCGAATGGTGAATTTATACAAGACCTGAGATGGTTACCACACCGTCCAGGTGGGTAGAAACAACTAGATGGGTCAGTTCTTCAAGTTGGGTGCAACTCTTCTTCACAGACCAAAACAATCCAAATGACATGAACCCTAGCTCGTTGAAGGGTGGTAAATCACATCCCAAATCAACATTGAATCCCATGTCTCATCATATTAAAGGCATGGCCAACTCACATCTCATATCCCATATGAGTTGCAACAAAAACTTTGGGATATGACTTATAACAATAAATGGTTAAAAAAATATTAATTGCTCACATGATACGTCAACAAGCCATAACTCATACCATATGCAAGTGCTTGATTCCAACTCAATGCAATAAAAATTGAAATTGTATATACCTCATACCTTATGCCAACATTGGGGCCCATTCCCTTTTCAACTAAATGTTATCTCCACATATCATGTCAATGTTGTATTTCATGACAACCATATCAACACTTATATTCATATCAAAAGGCCAACGTTCATACCTTTGTGTATGGTATTGTTGGAATATTCACTAATATTGAGTCGGGGGGTGTGAATCAATATTAGGAACTTTTTACCATTTTTAATCACCACATGTAAACATTAAGTTATCAACAGTTTATCACTTATGATTGCATTCAAGATATCATAACCATAGATACACAATACATAATATTTTTACGTCGAAACCCAAATGGGAGAAAACTATGGAACATTTTTAATATATATCTTGAATATTAAACCACAGGAAGCACCAGCTTCGAATATTTACCAGCACCAAATGGAAGGATGCACCAACGCCCTAATTTATAGGCACCAACCTGAAGGAAGATCCAACTCCCAGATTTACCAATACTGACTAGAAGGAGGCACCAACTCCCTAGTTTTATGAGCACCAACTCAAAGGAAGCTGCAACTCCCTTGCAAGCACAAACCTGTTATCTAAAGACACCAATATTCCCATGAACCACCCAATCACCCTTTAAATATACACAAGAGAATCATCATGTCATTGTTACTATCACTGATACTCATACATCATCCTCATCAAAATTGGCTCATCCCCAATAAGCACATAAATCTTATGTTAGGATCTTAAAAATGTCCCCAAATCATATTCCCAAAATCACCAAGATATTCCTCGAGCATGTGCCAAAAGATCAAACATAAAAGAATCAAGACATATAGAAAACATACCTTTCATCATGTGGAAACCCTAGTGCATGAGATCTCATATCATCAAACCTTCCTCAACTTCAACATCAAGAAAAGAGCATCTTCTTCAAACCCTTCCTCAACCTCACGGGACTGTACTGGGAAATGAACAGGGACTCGTTTGATCAGTCTTGGACAACCAATGGAGTCCTCATGGGACACTTGATACTTGACCTGCGGGGGTCACCTCAGATAGGTTTTCCCAAAAACCCTCCTCACATTTGTAGCTAAGAGAACTCCCTCCTTCGCACGACTTCGCTACTTCACTTGTGCTAAGAGATCATAAATTTTCTTAATGAAAATAAGAATCTATTGATGTGTATTTATATCCTTCCAAGTACCTCCTTTACTTTTATTTAGGGACGACCTATAACTTCTTGTTTACAATCGCTTTTATCCTTTACTTGATTTTGGGGCCGACTTATAACTTCTTGTTTGCAACCATTTAGGGGAAAAATTTACATGATCATCTTTAAGAGGGAATATCTCCTCAACCATGAGAAACCATGTGGCATTCCACCTACCATTTGAAATGGATGGTCAAGTAATATCAATCCATAGGGGATTTGCATGCATTTTCAATGTCCTTTCTACTCTTTTTCTTCAATCAACTTCAGGCTTCATGACCACGCGTCTGTGGATTCTTGACCATATCTTCAGGGCTTCTTGACCATATATTGTAACTTCTTTTCTTAACAATGGGGGATTTATGTGGGATCATTCAAAGAATATTCTCGCTAGGGACATTATTAGAGCTACTCCATAAGGGGACCACTTTGGAAACTCCTTCAAATAAACCCATCACTTCTAGGGGCTTCTAGACTTTCTTCGGGCTTCTTCTAGGGTTGACATCAATGACAACTAATTTTCCAATAATCTCCCCCTTTGGAATTGATTGAAACACTCATACTCCTCCTATGACCATTTATCCCCCTGTCTTCATGCTTTTGATCTTTCTCTCCCCATTTGACATCAATGGCGAAGGGTAACTCCCCCTGACAATTTATATTCCCCTGTCTTCTTTGAAATATGTTGTGTAGATAAATGTGGGGCTTCTTGTACATGTTTCCTTTCCTCTCTTATGGGTATTCTTTTCCATTGGTACTTCCTATTATTTTAATCGACTCATGTACAT
This sequence comes from Picea engelmannii, assembly GCA_009831015.1. NCBI lineage: Eukaryota > Viridiplantae > Streptophyta > Pinopsida > Pinales > Pinaceae > Picea > Picea engelmannii. The sequence goes on from ML801578.1 coordinate 3,714, forward strand.
TAAAATATCTCATGTCAAGGTTACTTCATCACTTGACTTCAAGTATTCATGGTTTGTCATGTCTTCACTAAGCTTCAGGTGAATGGTCATCTCTTCTACACTGCTTCCAAGGAGGATGTGTTCTTCATGTCTTGTCTTTTTCACTGCTTTGGCATCAATGATATAATCATCAATGAATGAATTTGAAATCAATAAAAACACCACTCAACAATCTCCCCTTTGTCATTAATGGCAAAGGATAACTCCCCTTGAAAGTATAACTCCTCCTCGTGATTTCTCTCCCCCTATTTTGTTGTGCCTCTCACGAATTTCCTTCTCGTGACTAGCTGGTTCCACTTGTCAATATTCTTCTTGAACATTCCTCTTGACGATAGTGACAATGAGCCATATTCCTTTCTTCAATCTCTCCTAATCTCCTCCTTTCATCCACTATTATGCATCTTCTCTGATTTATGTCAAGTATTTTCTTCTAGACTTGCCAAATATCTCATGAATTCATCTTTTTCCATATGTCACAAAATTGTCCATGACTCTGCTACTCAACTCCACACAATGTTGACCCATTTTTCAATTTACTATTCTCAAGACTTCTCCAAATCTATCACAATTGATCACCACATATTCCTCCTTATCAAGATGAATCAAATATGTCCACTAGTCTGCTCTATCTTCAAATCAAAATCTACAAGTTTGCAATAAGTACACATTCTTGAATATTTAATGAATATATCCTTGCTTGAATACATGATTTGAATCCTCTATACAATCATGAATCTCTACATCAAAAGTGTGTCAATAATATTCCTCAAAACTCCCAGTTGACCCCTGCATACCTTCATGGAGATGTGTTTCGAAAACTACTCCTTAATCAAAAAATCTGTCACGAATCAGTATTAGGCACTTTTTACCATTTTTAATCACAACATGTAAACATTAAGTTATCACCAGTTTATCACTTATGATTGCATTCAAGATATGATAACCATAGATACGCAATACACAATAATTTTACGTGGAAACCCAAATGGGAGAAAACCACGGAACATTTTTAATATATATCTTGAATATTACATCCACATGAAGAATCAACTTTGAATATTTACCAACACCAACTGGAAGGATGCACCAACCCCCTAATTTATAGGCGCCAACCTAAAGGAAGATCCAACTCCCTGATTTACCAGTACCGATTGGAAGGAGGCACCAACCCCCTAGTTTTATGAGCATGAACTCAAAGGAAGTTGCAACTCCCATGCAAGCACAAACCTGTTATATGAAGACACCAATATTCTCGTGCACCACCCAATCACCCTTTAAATATACATAAGAGAATCACTGCCATTGTTACTATCATTGATACATCATCATCACCAAAATCGACACATCCCCAATAAGCACGTAAATCTTATGCAGTATCTTAAAAATGTCCCCAAATCATATGCCCAAAATCACCAAGATATTCCTCAAGCATATGCCAAAATATCAAAGATACAAGAATCAATACATATAGAAAACATACCTTTCATCATGTAAAAACCCTAGTGCATGAGATCTCATATCATCAAACCTTCCTCAACTTTAGCATCAAGAAAAGACCATCTTCTTCAAACCCTTCTTCAATCTCGCGGGATTGGACTAGGAAATGAACGGGGCCTCGCATGATGAGTCTTGGACAACCAATGGAGTCCTCACATGACACCTGATACTTGACCCGCGGGGGTCACCTCAGATAGGTTTTCCCAAAAACCCTTCTCACATCTGCAGCTACGAGAACTCCCTCCTTCGCACGATTTTTCTACTTCACTTGCACTCAGAGATTAGATGTTTTCTTAATGAAAATGAGAAGCTATCAATGTGTATTTATATCCTTCCAAGTATTGCCTTTACTTTTTTTAGTTCCGACCTATAACTTCTTGTTTGCAACTATTTTTCTCCTTTACTTGATTTTGGGGCTGACTTATAACTTCTTGTTTGCACCGTTTAGGGTTAAATTTTACATGATGATATTTAAGAGGGAATATCTCCTCAACCATGAGGAACCATGTATCGTTCCACCTACCATTTGAAATTTTTTGACAAGGAATAATGATCAATAGGGGTTTTGCATGCATTTTCAATGTTCTTCATACTCTTTTTCCTCAATTAACTTCAGGCTTCATGACCACATCTCTGCAGATTCTTGACCATATATTGTAACTTCTTTTCTTAAAAATGGGGGATTCTTGTGGGATTCTTCAAAGCATCTTCTCATGAGGGACATTATTAGAGCTACTCCATAAGGGGTCCATTTTGGAAAATCCTTCAAATAAACCCGTCACTTCTAGAGGCTTCTAGAATTGCTTCGTTGCTTCTTCTAGGGTTGACATCAATGACAACTAATTTATCAATAATCTCCCCCTTTGGCATTGATGGAAACACTCATACTCCTACTGTGACCATTTATCCCCCTATATTCATGATTATGATCTTTCTCTCCCCATTTGACATTAATGGCAAGGGGTAACTCCCCCTAAAAATTTATCTCCCCCTATCTTATTTGCAATATGTTGTGTAGATCAATGTGGGGATTCATGTACATGCTTCCTTTACTCTCTTATGGGGATTCTTGTCCATTGGTACTTCCTATTATTTTATTCCACTCACGTATATTAAAAGTTCTCATGTCAAGGTTCCTTCATCACTTGAATTCAAGTCTTCATGGCTTCTCATGTCTTCACTGAGCTTCAAGTGACTAGTAGTCTCTTCTACACTGCTTCCAAGGAGGATGTGTTCTTCATGTCTTGTCTTCTTCACTTCTTTGAAATAAATTATATAATCATCAATGACTGAATTTTACATGAATGAAAAAACCATTCAACAATCTCCCCTTTGTCATTAATGCCAAAGGGTAACTCCCCTTAAAAGTATAACTCCTTCTGATGGTTTCTCTCCCCCTATTTTTTTGTGCCTCTCATGACTTTCCTTCTTGTGACTAGTTGGTTCCACCTATCAATATGATTCTTGAACATTCCTCTTGACGATAGTGACAATGATTCCATATTCCTTTCTAGAATCCCTTCTAAGCTCATTTGTTCATCCATTGTTATGCATCTTCTCTGATTTATGTCAAGTATTGTCTTCTAGACCTGCCAAATATCTCATGAATTCATCTTTGTCCATATGTCATAAAATCTTCCATGACTCTGCTACTCAACTCCACACAATGTTGACCCATTTGTCACTTTACTATTCTCAAGACTTCTCCAAATCTATTGCAACTCATCACCACATATTCCTACTTCTCAATCTTAATCAAATATGTCCACTAGTCTACTCTATCCTCAAATCAAACTCTACAAGTCTACAACAAGTACACATTCTCAAATGTGTATTGAATATGCCCTTGCTTGAATACATGCTTGGAATCCTCTATACACTCATGAATCTCTACATCAAAAGTTTGCCAAGGATATTCCTCCTAACTGGCAGTTGACCCCTTCATACCTGCATGGAGATGTGTTTCCAAAATTGCTCCTTAATCAAACAATTTGTCATGAGACATTATTCACCTCTTCCATCTGTTGGATTACCGGGGGGGATGAATCGGTAATGAGAAATTTATACCACTTTTAACCACGATTTATATTCCTTTAACTTATTCAACCATTTTCATCAATTCATCATCAATATATTATTGTATCATTAAAATTAAAATCCATCACTGCATTAGTATTTATGTGGAATCACCAATTACATTCAAAGAAGCACCAACTTCCAATTCTCTAGCTCCAACTGCAAGGAGGATCCAACCCCTAGTTTCTCAGGCTCCAACCCAAAGGAAGATACAACTCCCTAAGTTCTCTGTCTCCAACAAGAATGAGGCTACAACCCCCTCGGTTCTCTAGCTCCAACTGGAAGGTGGCTACAACCACCTAGTTCTGAGGATCCAACATGAAGGAAGCTCTAACTCCCTGATTCTCAGGAACCAACCGGAAGGAGGCTACAACCCCCTTCCCTTGCCCCATCCAATCACCCTGAAATATAAATGCCAAATATAGAAAACCTATCACTGTCACTGAATCAACCACTGCCACTGTCACTCTATCACTATCAACCTGTACCAACAATCTATCATAACATGTACCAAAAACCTACACCAAAAAAATTGTAACAACCTGTACTATGCATCAACCATGCATCAACCTATACCTCAACATGCACCATCAACAAGTGCATCAACCATGCACCAAACTTGTACAAATAACATGTCACAACAACATGTCCAAACAACCTTTCACAACAACCTATCACAACAATATCATCAACCAAATCATATATAATCACCAAGATCAATCACCAATACAACTCTCAAACATCTACACAATATCACCAAGATGTGCATCAACCAAGGATACTCACAAACATCAACAAGATGTACCAAAATCAAGATGTGTTTCTAAAAGTATACCAATACATATATGCCACATCATCCATAAACCATGTGCCAACAATACTACTAGAAAGTACCTCTAACAATGTACCAAGCATGTAACAATCATGCATCAACTATAGATCAAATTATGACTCATCAAGCTTTACCAACATCACCATATTTCACACTTCATGCATGTGCCAACTCATCAACTATATGTCTCAACATGTACCGAATATGTACCTCAACCATATACCAAAGATATATGCCAATATAACCAACAAGAGTCCTCTAGCTATACATCACAGTATCAATAGGTCAAGTACCATAACCCTCATATCAAACCATGTGTCAAACCTCATTGTTGTGTAGCCTCAAGTGTGTACCAATCATATACCAAGACCACTAACAAAATCCTTTAACAATGTATCATAAGATATACCAATAAAACTCATACATGCACCAACAATATACTTCAATAGATATGCCTCAAAACCATTCACTACAACAAGAATTGTACAACCAATAGTGCCTCTAAACATGTACCAAGAATGTGCCTCAATAGATCAATAATATGTCTCTAACTAGTATCACATCATCATGATATACCTCATAAGAAAAGTTACATAACCTCACTGATAGAGTACTTAACATGACTAGCAACATACCTTAACATAAATGCATCAATCCATACACTAGGGTTTGTACCATGCATCCAAGGTATGCCTCAAGCATATACTCCAAATCTAAACCATATATCATCATCATACAACCTTCAAAACACACATACAATCATACATGTAGCTATGTGACTCACCTCGAACATCATACCATTGATATCATTACCTTGCTCAACTTACATAGTATGTTACTAGCCTTTTCCCCAAATTTACCAGTGCCTCGCTTGTTGCACACTAGTTGACCCATGAGGATGACCCGTGAGGACTTCAGTAATTAGGGTTTTTCAAAAACCCTTGCCCTCTGCAGCTCCAAAACTTTTCCGTCCAACTTTCTTCACTTCCTCAGCTTCACTCAACCTTAGATTTGTCAATTATACCTGCAAATAACCTTTCACAAAACAAATATTCAACTAAGTTCAGTAGGTGCTAATGGGAGTCCCTTTCTCTCTTATTTAAACTCTCCAAGTGGATTTATTTATACTCTCCAAGTGGCTTCCTTTAGGGGTTATATTCTAACTATTTTACCCAACTTCCCTCTTTTATGGATAACCCACTTTCAACTACTTTACCCACTTGCAACCACTTTATCCACAAATAGTAAACTCACCACTTCTTGTTGCAACTAATTTATTTTTAATTATTTTATTATTGCAAAAAATTAACCCATGATTAACTCCTAGTTACAACCACTTTGACTAGTAAACTTCTTCTAGGAGCTTCTAGAATAATTGACTTCTTGTTGACCTTCTAAGGGCTTCTAGTTTACTCTAAAGGGTTCTCCAAATTCACAAAGCCATAACTCTCTAACCGTGAGGAGTTATGTGATGTACCACATATCACTGGAAATGGCATGACATGTACTATCCATCTAGAATAGTCTCACCTACAAATTCACTGATATTCATTACAATATTTCTCAAAAAATCTTGGGTTCCTTAACCACACTGCTTGGGCTACCGGAATGTGCTACTAGACATACTCAAGGGTTGACATCAATCTACAATAACATACTCCAAGGGTTGAAATCAATGACAACCAACTATCCAAACTAGTTGTCCATCAATCTAAACCAACTGTCCAACAATATCCCCCTTTGGAATTGATGGAAACACCAACATTGATGGAAACACTTATTCATGACAATAATCATGCTCATTCTCCCTGTGATCATCCCTCCTCATCAATGTTTCTATCTCTCCCCCTTTGACATGAATGGAAAAGGGAATCTTCCCTTTGGGGTTTCTACCCCTTACTGAACTCTCCTTGGGGCTACTCCCATGTCTAAACTTTCCTTGGGGATGTTCCCCCTATATTCATACCTCTAATTACTCTCTCTCTCCCTTTGACAAAGGATTAAATCCCCTTGTCGATATGAAATTATACCTTCTCTAACTGATCCTGGTTAAAAGAATAGCTCACCCTGTGGGTGTAAACTTATGCATGTGTAACTGCCAACTGACACCTGCGTGTGAACACTTCTTTCTCAAATGATCAATCTTTCATTCTGTATTTTTGCTATTGAAACACTCTGAAGTTGTGTCTATCAAACATCTGCAACATCATACTTCAACCTTCTTGAAAGATAAATATTTGATTTGTGGAGCTATTGTCTAGACTCTCCCTGTTCAACATACATATTTACAGGGAGTCTCCAATCCTGATGGCTCAAAAAAATACTCGATCTGATGTGGAATCATCTTCCTCTTCATCCGTGGATACATCATCCTTTTGAAGTCTGACTTCTTTCTTTCTTCTTGTGGATTGATCTTGCACTATAATTCCCGAAAGTACATTTTCTTGGGCTCGTTCTTTATTCACCCGCACTTCGTTTCTTTCTCGTACTATTGCAAATCCTGTGATCTATGGAACTTGTTCTTTCTTTACCTTCTCTTTATTATGATATTTCTCTGCTACGAATTCTAACAATATGGTTCTTGAAATATTTTCTTCATTTTATTGCTTTCATTGTCTTTCTTTTACTATGGAAAGTCTTGTGATTTCTAAAGTCTAGTATTTATTCACTTTCTCTTCTTATTGTTCTTTTCTTTTCCAAAATTAAGTATATCTGAAATTTGTTTCTTTCTTCATGGATGTCATTGTCATGCTTCTATAATTCCGAGCTATATGACCATAGTTGTGGCATTTGTAACATTCAATATTATGTGGGACCAATAAATATTTCTTTCTTGAATATTTATTTCATAAACCCTACAATATTCAACCTTATGTCTAAAGGTTGTACAATAAAAACAATGACCATAAAAGAAATTTACATACCTAGCAGTGAATGATCTTCTTTGCGCTATAGTCCTTCTAAAATCATGCTTTGGTTGATCATGATCACAATTGAGGCTTCTTTGTGGCTTGAAAGTGGACAATCTTCTTATGTCGTCTTCTTATTGAGTCTTTTTCACTTCTAGAATGTTCATCTTCAAGGGATTTCATTCTTCCTTCTTCATCGAACCTTTAATGAATTCTACATAAGTCTTTGTTTTCTCTTCATTCTTCCTTTCTGGAAACTTGGAGGGATTCTCTTCAACTGAAGATGTGGATGTGTCTTTCTCTTCAACATTCGTGTTGAGCTTGAAAACTTTTACTCTCAAAATGACAACTTCTTCTTCAAGCTTCTCTACCTCTTCTTCCTTCTTCATCATCTGATTTCTCATGACTTCTTATGTTCACTTTGCTTCTTCAAGTTGGATCTTCAAAGTGATTATTTCATCTTCAAGTTCTCTTTCTCTTAGACTCAATTTTGATTTATGGTGATTTTCTTTTTCAATCTCATAATTGTCTTCTATTCGATTGGGCTTGTCTGTCTTGTCACTTTCAATATTCAAATCAAGGAATTCAATTTCAAGATGTCCACACTTTTCACAATTAAAGAAAAAGAACTCATATATGTTGATTTCCCAATCTTCTTCTTCTGAATCTATTTGACATGATGATCATCTTTCTTCATGTTTTGTACCTGTACCTTCTTTAGCAATATCTGACTCTATGATGGGAGAAAAATATATATCATGTATCTTGTCCCAAATTTCTTTAGCTGATGAACATTTACTCACTTTGTCCTTTATTGAATCACATAGTCCTTCCATGATGAAATCCATTGTTATTTTTTTGTTGTTCTTCAATTCGTTCTTGGCTGTAGTATTTGGTTTCTTTGTGTGATTGTATCATGTCACAACTAATTTCCAAATATCATATCCACATTCCTTTAAAAATACTTTCATCCTTCTTCTCCATATATCATACTCTACACCACTCTGAACATCAAACATTGGTACTCCATTCTCGGTGTATTCCATGATCTCCTTCTAGTGGTTAAGCTGTTTCCTGAAGGAACCTGCTCTGATACCAATTGTTGGATTACTAAGAGGGAGGGGGGGGGGGGGGGGG
>ML801578.1:12265-24339 GCA_009831015.1 Picea engelmannii
TAAAGTCCTTTAACTTATTCGACCGTGTTCATCACTTCATAATCGATATATTATTGTATCATAAACATTAGCATCCATCAATGCATAATAAACAATAATAAACACATCCACACAATACATAGTACACCAATATTTACGTGGAAACCCAATGATGGAGAAAACCACAGAATGATTTTCTTATATGTCAAATAATTACATTCAAGTAAGCACCAATTTCCAATTCTCCAACTCCAACTGGAAGGAGTCTCCAACCACCTAGTTTCTCAGGATCCAACCTGAGGGAAGTTTAAACTCCCTAAATTCTCTCACTCCAACCAGAAGGAGGCTATGTTAGGGTCCTAACCCACACATAGGTAGAACAATATATTCATATGTAATAAAGGTCAATATTAATAAGGCCTTTCAATAAAATAGAATAAGGCAGATGTAAGAAGACCTAATAGAAGCTTCCGCTTCTAGAATGATCTTCCTTTAGATGTTTTTTTAGTATAAATAGGAGTCGAGGGTATGAGAACCCTATATTGGATATTATTGTAATAGAGATCTGCTCAACTAGAGGTTGCCCCCTCGAAGAGGCGTGTGAACATTTCTTTCAGATTCAAAGTGTTATTTATGTTGTTATTCTCTTATCATTTCAGTGCTATTGTGGTGAATGTTCTGGTTATATTACTGTTATTTTTCCATTTCTAGCATTTCATTTCTGTTCTGCATACATTTTATATCTGGTATATTACAAGTGGTATCCGATCACTTTCCTCGGTAGAAAGTGTGGGTTAACTTTTTTTTTCATGGTAGAGACGTATTCCGGCGTCTTTAAGCAACAAAGATATGTCGTTACGCACATAAACCCACAATTGAGGGATTCATACACGTAGGAAATACAAGTGGTACTTAAGCGCACATCTGTTGGCCACCCTTGTAACCCCTATTGGTACCCCTTCGAGTGGTAGCGCATCAGACAACACCTGTGTACAGATCGGCCTAGATTACCTGAAGCCCTCTTTAGATAAACTAATCAGTTGCCTGACTGCTATAGTGTCACCGAGAACATCACTCAAGAAGATACTCTCTAGTACCTAGGTAGTCGGGTAGTACAACTAAGGGTACGGTCTATCCTCCTTAGTTTGTACCTTGAGATATTGGGCCGATTACTATTGTTGGACCCCGCACGTATATCAGAGAGCTATAGCACAAGGAAAACCCTTGTCTGTAGAACCCTTGAATACCGAACCCTTGGGGACAAAAACATAAACAAATTAAAAAAGACAAGATATATTGCCACACAACTATGTTTGGGTTGCCAAGTACATACAGATGTATTTCTGGTTAAGCATTTGGGAATTTCCTCTCTGTAGTATTCTTCAGACCGGAGTATAACTCAGCAGGTGTAAAAAAAAAAAAGTAAGTCTGGAAATTTTTTCACCATTATTTGAGACCTATTCCATTGGATTAATATCTTCTCCCTTATCACATTCATCCATATCATGTTTCTGAAAAAAAATTGACCCCGCCCGCTCCTTTTCAGTTCCCCCATCCTCATGGCCCATACTTGTAGCCAAGACTTGGAAGCTTGCTTCAACACCTTGCAGTCTGGTCTCATCGAAACCCAACAAGAAGTAAACCAACTCAGTGCCAATGTTGCAGCCATGAATACAACCATGCAGTCCTCAATGGAGGAAATCAAACAAGACCTCACCACCCAGCTTGAATCAATCTTTTCGACACTCTACACCAAACTACATATCCCTACAAATAATCCTTCCTCTTCCTCACCTCCATATCTTGAAGGTGACCATTACGCTCATTCCAATAATTTTTAGAACCATCACTTTCAACGTGACCTACGCCTTCCGCGGGTGGATATGACCAAATTTGATGGCTCGAACTCCACTGGTTGGGTAACCTAAATGGAGCATTATTTCTCTTTATATGGCATTACAGATGACTTTGCTAAACTCCAGTATGGTGTTCTCCATCTAGATCAAGAGTGGTGGCAATGGTGGCAATGGAGAAAAATTTCTCGTCAAGGGCATATTACTTGGACACACTTTGTGGTAGAGATTTATGAATGCTTTGACACTGACACCAACCATTTGGGCCATTTGACAAAGTTGAAACAATTAGGAATAGTGGAATACTTTATAGCTTCCTTTGAGCGGCTGGATTTTAGAACAGAGGGCATGTCTGATGCCTTTTTCTGAGAGTGTTTTATCAACGGCCTCAAGGATGAGATTCGGGCCCATGTCCTCGTGGCTGGACATCAGATTTGGGTGGAGGATACTAAAAGAGATAAAGAAGCACAACAAGTTCTATCCTCTCAAAACCAAAAACCCTCCTTTATCCCTCGCCCTAAACCAGTAAATCCCACTACTTCCTCTGCTACACTAAAGATCCAAAAATTGACTAGGGTTGAAATGGTTGAAATCCAACTCAAAGGCCTTTGTTATAACTGTGATGACAAATATTTCCCAGGACACAAGTGTAAAGAGCAAAATCTTTTTATGGTCATCTCCAAGGATATTTCGGAAGAGGATGTAGAAACTCCCCTTGTGCCTGAGTCACCTGAATCCACTGACATAAGCCCTCCCTTAGACCCTCCCGAAGTAGAACCGGTCATTTCCCTCAATGCTCGCATTGGCTTCTCCGCTCCCCAAACCCTCAAGCTAATCAGTTACATCAAGCATCGAAAGGTCATTATTATGGTTGATAGTGGCAACACCCATAATTTTATTCATCGTTGCATTTCCCTAGAAACTCATTGCTACATCCATGCCGTCAATAATTTCCAAATCATGATTGCCAATGGTGGTTCCATGAAATGTGGAGGGTGTTGTGAAAATGTGTGTCTCCAAATTGGTGACTACCACCTGAAATCCCATATGTTTTCTATCGACATGGGAGGTTGTGACATTGTGTTGGGTCCAGACTGGCTAAGGACTCTCATGGATTTTAAAGACTTAACCATGCAATTCGACCAGGAGGGCCACCAATATAAGTTCCAAGGCATCACCGTCGGTTCACCTGAGATCATTAGTTCCCATCGCATGGAAAAGATGCTCAAAAAATGTCATTCTGGTGTTATCGCCCAACTCCATGCCATACAAGCAACAGAGACACCCTCGATCCCGTAAGACCTCCAATCCATCATTTTTAAACATCAATTGGTCTTTTCCACTCCCAAAGGACTCCCTCCTTCCCGTGGTGTTCATGATCATTCCATTCCCCTTGTACCAGGAATCCTTCCTCCAAATATCCGTTTGTATCATCACCCCTTTTCCCAAAAAAATAAAATTGAGAAAATGGTCCAAGAACTCCTTAATGCAGGCATTATCTGCCCTAGTACGAGCCCCTACTCTTCTCCTGTGGTCATGGTCCTAAATAAAGAAGGTTCTTGGCGAATGTTTCTTGACTTACGTGCCCTCAACAAACTTACCATCAAAGACAAATTCCCCATTCATGTCATTGATGACCTCCTGGATGAATTGAGTGGTGCCCAATTCTTCACTAAACTGGATCTTCGTTCAGGCTACCACCAGATACATATGAAAAAGGCAGACATTCCCAAGACTTCCTTTAGAACTCATGAGGGCCACTATGAGTTTTTGGTCATGCCCTTTGGCTTGTGTAATGCCCCCTCCACCTTCCAGATCCTCATGAATCATGTCTTCCATCCTTTTCTCTGCCATTTTGTCTTAGTTTTCTTTGATGATATCCTCATCTAGGAAAACCTGGACAAACCCTCTTTCTCGTGTGGATCGAGTTCTCCATCAACTCTCTCAGCACCAACTTTTCCTGAAACAGTATAAATGTTCTTTTGGCACCTCAGAAGTAGAATACTTGGGTCATCTGGTTGGCAAGCATGGCATTAGGGTGGATCCTAAAAAGATTGAAGCTATGCAAGACTAGCCTCACCCAAAGACTCTTAAGAGCTTGCGTGGATTTCTGGGCTCGATAGGGTATTATCGCAAGTTTTTTAAGAATTATGGGAAGATTGCAGCACCTCTCACTACTCTCCTAAAAAAGAATTGTTTCACTTGGACTCTAGCTGCTACTCAAGCTTTTCAAACCTTGAAGATGTCCATGTGCACCACTCCAGTCCTTGCTCTTCCCGATTTCACAAAGACCTTTATGTTGGAATGTGATGCCTCAAGGAAAGGAATTGGTGCTTTCCTTATGCAAGAGGGTCGACCTTTGGCCTTTACCAGCAAGCAACTGTCTGAAAAAAATCTGGGCAAATCCATCTATGAAAAGGAAATGTTGGCTATTCTACATGCCTTTGATCTGTGGTGCCCTTCTCTATTGGGGCAACGTTTCCAAATTAAGACAGACCATCAAAGCCTCAAGTATTTTCTGGAACAAAGCATTTCCTCCAAAAAACAACAAAAATGGGTGACTAAGATCTTTGGATATGACTATGAGATCATTTACAAGAAAGGAAAAGACAATGTGGTTGCGGATGCACTTTCCCGCAAATATGAAAATGAAGGATCCCTTTTTTCTCTTTCATTCATTGTCCTAGATTGGCTCCAAGTTGTTTGCCAGGAATGGCTACAAGATCCCAAAAGTTCGCAGTTGATCCAACAATTGTAGTCCAATGCTCCATCTTCCCTAGGGTACTCTTGGCTCCATGATGAACTTCTATACAAAGGTTGTTTATATTTAAGTAAACAATCAATGCTTAAATCCACGGTACTTTTTGAGCTTCATGCTACACCCACAACAAGGCACTCTGGGTTCACCAAAACCTATGACAGGGTCAAACGTTCCTTTTTCTGGGATGGTATGAAACAAGACATTGGTAATTTTTTCCCTGAATGTGATGTATTTCAACGCTACAAGGGAGAAAAGGTCAAATCTATGGGAACACTACAACCTATCCCGATTCCACCTACTATTTGGAAGGATATCTCTATGGATTTTATTACCGGCTTACCCAAATCGAGAAATAAATTAGTCATCATGGTGGTTGTTGATGGCCTTTCCAAGTATGCTCATTTCTGCACCCTTCAACAACCATTTACAACATCCATGGTGGCTCAAATTTTCATGGATCAGGTCTTCAAGCTTCATGGCATGCTACAATCTATTGTTTTTGATCGCGACCCAACTTTCACAAGCAATTTTTGGCAAGAACTGTTCAAGATACAAGGCACCGAATTGCATCTCAACACTGCTTATCATTCCCAGACTGATGTCCAAATGGAAGTTGTCAACAAGTGTTTGGAAACATATTTGAGGTGTTTTGCCTCGAAAAAGAAAAATCAGTGGGCTCAATGGTTACCCCTAGCTGAATGGTGGTACAACACTTCATACCATACAGCTACACGCATGACTGTTTTTGAAGCAGTATATGGACAGAAGCCACCTTCAGTTCTCTCATACTTACCAGGTGCCTCAAAGGTTCAGGTAGATGACCTAACACTTACAACTCAAGAGGATATTCTTTGTACACTCAAAGAGAATTTGGTCATGGCACATAATCGCATGAAGCAACAAGAAGATCAAGTTCGCTCTGAACGTCAATTTGCAGAAGGGGATCAAGCGTTTCTTCGACTACAACCTTACAAGCAAACTTCCCTCAAGGCCAAGCATTGTCAAAAGCTAGTGCCCAAATATTATGGTCCTTATACTGTTCTCAAGTGTGTGGGACAAGTAGCCTATCAGTTAGCTTTGACCATCCATTCAAAGATACATCCTTTTTTTCATGTTTCATGCTTAAAGAAGGTGATTGGAGCTAAGTGACAAATTCAAACCAACCTTCTAGAGTTAGCTGAAGAAGGATCCATTTGGCTACAACCAGAAGCAGTTTTGGACCAGCATGAGTGTCGCCTATGACAGAGAACCATCAAGGAAGTGCTAGTCCATTGGAAAGACACAACTCTAGCAGATGCCACTTGGGAACCAACTACGATTCTGCAACAATTTCCTCATCTCAAGCCTTGAGGACAAGGCTGTTTTTAAGGGGGAGGACATGTTAGGGTTTTAACCCGCACATAGGTAGAACAATATATTCTAATATAATAAAGGTCAATATTAATAAGGCCTTTCAATAAAATAGAATAAGGCAGATGTAAGAAGACCTAATAGAAGCTTCCGCTTCTAGAAGGATCTTCCTCTAGATGCTCCTTTTTAGTATAAATAGGAGTCAAGGGTATGAGAACCCTATCTTGGATATTATTGTAATAGAGCTCTGCTCAACTGGAGGTTGCCCCCTCGAAGAGGCCCATGAACATTGCTTTTAGATTCAAAGTGTTATTTCTATTATTATTCTCTTATCATTCCAGTGCTATTGTGGTGAATTTTCTGGTTATATTGTTGTTATTCTGCCATTTATAGCATTTCATTTTTGTTTTGCATATATTTTATATCTAGTATATTACAGGCTACAACCCCCTAGGTTCTCCAACTCCAACTGGAAGGTGGCTACAACCACCTAGTTCTCAGTCTCCAACCTGAAGGAAGCTCCAAATCCCTAATTTTCTGGCACCAAACGGAAGGAGGATACAACCCTATTTCCTTGCCTCATCCAACTGCCCCGGAATATAAATGCCAAATGTAGAAAACTTGTCACTATCACTAAATCAACCACTGCAACTATCACTCTGTCACTTTCAACATGTACCCATAATCTATCACAACCTATACCAACAACCTCCACCAAAAAAACTTGTAACAACTTGTACTATGCAACAACCATGCATCAACCTGTACCTCAATCTATACCATCAACCATGCAACAAACCTGTACAAATAACATGTCACAAAAACATGTCTAAAAAACTTGTCACAACAACCTGACTCATCAATCTCATCAACCAAATCAGATCTACTCACCAAGATCAATCACCAAGACAACTCTCAACCATATGCACAATATCACCAAGATATGCATCAACCAAGACTACTCACAAAATTCAACAAGATGTACAACAATCAATATGTTCCTCTAAAATTATACCAATACATATATGCCACGTCATCCATAAACCATGTGCCAACAATACTACTAGAAAGTACCTTTAACAATATACCAAGTATGTACCAATCATGCATCAACTATAGATCAAACTATGACTCATCAAGTTGTACCAATGTCACCATATCATACACTTCATGTATGTGCCAACTGATCAACTATATGTCTAAACATGTACCCAACATGTATCTCAACTATATACCAAATATATATGCCAATATAACCAACACGAGTCCTCTAGCAATTTATCACAATATCCATAGGTCAAATACCATAAACCCTCATATCAAACCATGTGCAAAACCTCACTGTTGTGTAGCCTCAAGTGTGTACCAACCATATACCAAGACCACTAACAAAATCCTCTCACAATGTACCATAATATATACCAATAAAACTTAGACATGAACCAACAATATACTTCAATATATATGCCTCAAAACCATTCACTACAACAAGTACTATACATCCAATAGTTCCTATAAACATGTACCAAGAATTTGCCTCAATAGATCAATAATATGCCTCTAACTAGTATCACATAATCATGATATAACTCATAAAAAAAGTGCCATAACCTCACTGATAGAGTACTTAACATGACCAACAATATACCTTAGTAGAAATGCCCCAATCCACACACTAGGATTTGTACCATGCATCCAAGGTATGCCTCAAGAATATAATCCAAATATAAACCATATATCATAATCATCATACACCCTTCAAAACACGCATACAATCATACATGTAGCTATATGACTCACTTGGAACATCAGACCACTAATATCATTACCTTTCTCATCTTCTGTAGTGTGTTACTAGCCTTTTTCAAAAATTTACCAGTACCTCGCTTGTTGCACACTAGTTGACCCATGATGATACCTCACTAGAAACCTATAGGCTGACCTACGAGGACCTCAGTAATTAGGGTTATTCAAAAACCCTTGTCCTCTGCAGCTCTGAAACTTTTCTGTCAAACTTTCTTTGTTTCCTCAGCTTCACACAACCTTAGATTTGTCAATTATACCTACAAATAACATTTCACAAAATAGATATTCAACTAAGTTCAATAGGTTCTAATGGAATTCCCTTTCTCTCTTATTTATACTCTCCAAGTGGCTTCCTTTATGGGTTATCTTCTAACTATTTAACCCAACTTCAACTACTTTACCCACTTGCAATCATTTTATCCACAAATATTAAAATCACCACTTCTTGTTGAAAGTAATTTATTTTTAATTATTTACTTATTGAAACAATTAAACCCATGATTAAATCTTACTTACAAAACTTCTTCTAGGAGATTCTAGAATAATTGACTTCTTATTGACCTTCTAGGGGCTTCTAGTTTACTCTAAAGGGTTCTTCAGCTTCACAAAGCCATAACTCCCTAACAGTGAGGAGTTATGTGACGTACCACATATCACCGAAAACAACACAACATGTACTATCCATCTAGAATAGTCTCTCCTACAAATTCATTGATCTTCATTACATTATTCCTCAAACAAACTCGGGTTCCTTAACCACACCACTGGGGCTACTAGAATGTGCTACCAGGCATACTCAAGGGTTGACATCAGTCTACAATATCATACTCCAAGGGTTGGAATCAATGACAACCAACTATCCAAACCAAATGTTAACACTCATAAATTTCTTTGGGATGTATCAAATAAAACCCCGAGGTAGTTGTTTCAACCAACTTTAGATTGTATTCTGACCTATACAACCAGAGAGGGATCTCTCAGATGTCTAATGACTGGTAATAATTAAAAGGATCCATTAGTAAATTCATAGAGGTCAGATTATGCAATAGGACATTTTTGTTTTTTTGTTTTTAAAAGGGTTGGTAGGACAACAAGGAAAATGTACCATTGGGCAATGGAGTCAAGGCTTGAATTTCAATGTTTTTAAAGTCAACAACTGGTTGGTTTATTTCTATAGATTTGGGGAAAAATAGGTGCTATGCTCAACAAATAAATGATATGAAATGAGAGATGGAAAGGAGAAGAAATCCCTTTACACTACAGGCATCAATCAATGGATGAATCTCCAGTGCAACTTTAGAAGAAAGGACTCAAAGATCAATTACTAAATAGAGCATCAAATGAAGATGAATTGTGTAAAAGAAACCATTAACACACAACAAGCATCATTAGTGTGAAAGGAAAATCAAACATGAATGAATTCCTACCACTTAATCTCATAAAATGCTAGCTAAAAAAAAAATTCATGGAAATGATATACAAGAAACACATACTGAACATCAATACCGTGATGAATCTCAAATTTCAGAAAGAGGAAACTTATGCATTAACTTCAAAGAAATAAACAAGTCTTCTTCCCCAAGGGTCCAACCCTTCTCTACTCTTATACCCTAAAATATATAGAACTATAGGTCCCTTCCAGCTCACCATTTCGAACTCCAACCGCTTTCCCAAAATAGAAATAGTTACAAGAAAAAAATGACATGTTTTAACTAATTTCCTGCTTTTCAGGAGGAAAAATTATGAAAAATAGGCTTCAAAACGCCACTTGTAATTCTCAAACTGTAATAGTTGTGTAACATATGAGAACAATTTTTGTAGGTAAGATCATTCTAAAGAAAAAACTCTCTTGGTTTCTTGAAATGCATCTCCAACTGGCTGGAATACTTGTCGCAAAAACATGTCTCAAATAGGAAATCATGAAAACCGAAAAATAGGGCTCAAAGATTCCTTCAAATCTACCAAAATATGAAACTTTTTTTGAATCTGAGAGAGGTTTGTATTATCTTGTTTGTCGTAGACAAAAAATCTCAAGGATTTTGAAAATTCCTCTCCAGTTGGTCAGAAAATGATCTTGAAGTTGACCACTAAACCAGTCATTTGTGCAACGCGCCCTGTAGCCCGTGCGCAGGAAAAACTATCTACACAGAAATATCCTTTGCGCAACAACATCCTCTATGCGACAAAATACCTTGCGTGACAACATTCTTTGCGTGACAACATTCTTTGCGTGGCAACATCCTCTACGTTGCAAAATCCTTTGCGCAACAAAATCCTCTGCACGACAAAATCCTTTGTCCAGCAAAATCCTCTACGCGACAACATCCTCTACAGGACAACATCCTCTGCATGAAAACATCCTCTGCAGGACAACATCCTCTGCGCGACAACATTCTATGTGCGGAAAAATCCTATTCATAGCGCGGAGCCAATGAAAACAACAAAATCCTTTGCACAACAAGTATTCTTTTGAAGTTTGCAACGATATCAATGACATGGAGTGTCATGATTTTTCCTTATCTAACATCATGAAAGGTGATGATGAACCATAATACCTTTTGACATGATATTCACCCTAACCCATGACTCATCTAGCAATGCCTTGATTTTCCCAAGATCATGTCATGACTTTGAAAACTTTGGACAAACCTTTATCACTAGATATGAAAATCATGGTGCTAACAACTGGCTCTAATGGGGATGTTATCCTCCTAGCGAGGTAGCAAAGAACTCATAGACCTCGTGCCTATCCATTGGGATACTCCCAAAATCAACTTTCCATATGTAACTTGTAACCTGTTTTGCCACCAACTTATTCTGCAATTGAACTAAACGCAAACTGAAAAATGATGAAATAATTGCTCACCACACTGAGCTCATTCACACCTACCTACCCTAACTGCCGAAAAACTGCTAATCAAGTGAAATCAAAATGACAATGCAACAATGCAACAATGCAAGTACTTTATCCACAGGTTGAATTCCTTGTGTATCTTCGATCGGTATTGAAAGGGAAAACCCTCTCAATGGAAACTCATCAAATTCAATATTCACCAAATTAAAAAAATTAGGTCAATTCATTGTTTCCAAACATGATGCAAAAGGATCTTGAAAAGAAAGAAAATTGATTTTAGGAGATTGCACAAAACTGTCATCTTGTATCAACCCTCCAACTACATTTGTGTTTCCATAAATCTCAAACTATCAGCTATCTGAAAGGGATGAAGATCTGTATTAAATTTCTGCAATGAAACCCCTGATGGCAAGAAGGACATGGCTGATTTGGACAACAACTCATTATCATCTACATTTTCAGATTCATCTTCGACCAATGGCTGCAATTTTGAACTGATAAAACCTTCCACATAACAAGAAACAAGGTCATCAAACACATGAGAAGATTGTTGCAATTTCTTGTCAATTTGTTCCAGTGAATCAGTGTGATTTTTCATCAACACACATTCCTCTGCTTCATTGGTGATCTTAAAATTTTCTTTCAACAATTTAAACAAACAAAAGCATAAAGGTAAAGAATTTTCTTCAACTAATTCGATACTTTCTTCATATTCTTCTTTGTAACTGTGATATGTAGGATGATTGCTCTCATTACACTGCTGAAAATGAACATTTTCTGATATAGATCATGCAGTTGGTAGTTCTAGAAATTCAACATCATAATCATCATCATGTTCATCATATATAGGCAAGTCAACAACATTTGCAATGTCACCTAACATGAAAAAGATTGGGACATCAACCTGCTCTTCAACAAGTTGATTTGCAAATTTAATTTTTTGGCTATCTACAAATGAATACATAAAACAATCATCCCTGTGCTTATCATGAGATGGATCATAAGCTAAATTAGCACCTTATTTTTCAATAAGTGGAACATAATCCTTTGCAAAATCATCAACATTTAAAACTTCAAGAGAACATATGATATTATTAACCCTCTACTGAAGATTCAAATAAATTGTTTTTTGTTCATATTCATTGTCATGTTCTTTAGCATCCAGCTCATCATTTCGAATATTATTACATGATTTAATATTGTTGGAAATATGGCTACAGCAGAGATGACGCAGATGATCAAGGTTGTCATTGATGGAAATCGATTGTGTATGGTGAACAAAGATGCTGAATCTCAGATGTTGAAACGTAGATGCTGAAACACAAATGTTGAATCTCAGATGTTGAAACGTAGATGCTGAAACACAGATGTTGAATCTCAGATGTTGAAACGTAGATGCTGAAACACAGATGCTGAATCTCAGATGTTGAAACGTAGATGCTGAAACACAAATGTTGAATCTCAGATGTTG
>ML801578.1:27990-49720 GCA_009831015.1 Picea engelmannii
AATTTGATGAACAGGGGTATATAGTATTGATTTCATTATATGTTGATGATTTAATAATTACAGGAAATGCAGAGAAGTTAATTGATGAAATCAAGGAGCAGTTAGCAAAGGTATTTGAAATGAAAGATCTTGGTGAGTTACATTACTGCCTAGGTCTTGAAGTTTGGAGAAATGCAGGCCAAACTTTTGTGTGTCAGAGTAAGTATATCAGAGAAATACTTAAGAGATTTAAAATGGATCAGTGTAAGTCTTCTATTGTTCCCATGCAACAGAATCTGAAACTGTCTTGTGATGATGGTTCGAAGGGGGTGACTGACACTGTGTATAGACAGATGGTGGGTAGTCTGAATTATCTCACCACAACCAGACCTGATATTTCATATTCTGTGAGTGTGTTAAGTCAATTCATGGAGAAACCTCATGAAAGCCATTGGAATGCAACAAAGGCAGTACTCAGGTATCTAAAAGGTACACTTGATTATGGTATTAAATATACTGATGCATCTGATGTTGAGTTGACAGGTTATTCAGATTCTGATTGGGCTGGCAATCTGGATGATCGAAGATCAACCACTGGATATGCGTTCAACATTGGATCTGGGGTTGTTTCATGGAGCAGTAAAAAGTAGCCTACTATATCTTTGTCTTCTACCGAAGCAGAATATAAAGCCTTGTGTGCAACAACTTGTGAAGTTGTTTGGTTAAGAAGACTTCTTCAAGATGTTGGAGAAGAATGAAAGGAACCTACGATGATCAAATGTGATAATCAAAGTTCAATCAATATTGTGAAGAATCCATTTTTTCATGCAAGGACAATGCATGTTGAAGCCCAGTTTCATTTTGTTCGAGAAAAGTTGCAGTCAAATGAAATAACTCTTATGTATTGTAATACTAGTGAAAATGTTGTTGATATTTTCACTAAGCCTCTTGGAAAGATTAAGTTTGAACTGTTTAGGGATATGTTAGGTGTAGAAGTAAATCCATTCTCCATCAAGGGGGAGACTTGGAAATAATGGAGAAAGCGTCAGTTGAAAGCGCCAATTGTAAGCGCCAGTTATAAGCACCAGTTATAAGCTTCAGTTGTGAGAGTCAGTTGTAGGCGTGTTAAGAGTCAGTTCTTAGTTAAGAGTCTAGTTGTCTTTGGTTTGCATGTAACCGACTCATTTGAGTCTTTTCCTATATAAGGATGTAATCTGTCTTCATTGAATAATATAGAAGTGAGAATAGCCTCACCGTATTGTTTGCTTCGTATATTTTATCTAAATCATCCAAATATTTAAAGAGGCCGTGGGAATCCTAATTGGTTATATGTGTGCCATTTACCCTTTGGTGTCACCTCATACTTTGGGTTATACAATGTGATGAAAAATCATGATGTAAAATATATAAAAGGACATGGGAAACATGTCAGAGGCTTATCCTCACTTTATTATATGTAATTTCTCCACGAGAGCTTGGACTTTTGGATCCATGCTTGAAGACATTGGAACTCAAAAGAAACCCCTATTGCAATACATATCACCTTTCCTATTGCAATACATATCACCTTTGATAAAACAATGCCATTTTATTCTCGTTAGCTATCTTTGATGCTATTGGCTCATTCATAAAGTTTGTTATCAAAAAAATATATATTATGTTGTCTATGGGAAAATATCAATCTTCGTTTTCATTACTCTCTCTATGCATAAAATGATGATGGTGAACCTTATACTTTATAATATCATCCCTGGGTCAATCTTAGTTTGACATCCAAGTACAAGTGACAAATCTTGTGAGATTTGGCGCATTATTCTCTCAAGCATAAGACATACGTGTTATGTAAATACTAAACGAATTGTTTATCAAATGGGGAGACCGAAGATTTATGATACACTCAGTTTCGAAAAATGTTTCACAACAACTTATGTTTTGCTCGGGCTAACACGTGTGGCTTTGTTTATCCTATTGAAGACAACAAATCGCTGCTTTAAGGAAAGGCTTGACCTCTTCAAATATTGTGTAGAAGAGGTTGTAAATACTTGGCATAATGCATTATTCAAGCACTTCATTATTGATTTTACTTGTGGAGGTCCTGGTGGAATTTTGAGACTTATAAAAGTGTATGTTCATGATCCTTTATGATATGTTGATGACATGTTGGGTTGGCTTCACCAGGATTTGGAATTGGAGAGGAAGCTTGTACTTGTACTCTTTATCCCAAGTGCAACCATCAATATTGGACCCTATATTCTGACAATCATAAGCAATTATACTTACAAAAAATGATGTGGAATGAGACAAGATGTTGCTTCAGTTTGAAGAAGAATGTTTATATGTCTATAATTGGAAAGATGATTAAGCCACACAGTCAAGAGATCGAGTACTTCATACCTTGACTGATTCCATAGTTGAACTTACCAATCTTCTCTCTACACTTAGTGAGCACTCCTTCCTTGGCCTTCCAAAAATATCACAGGCACCCTAAAGAGATGACTTGCTCCTATTACACCAACTTGGAACAACTTTGACAGTAAAAGGAAAAGAGTATCAAGTAATTTTTGGATTTTCAAATACAAATTCAGAGAATTTGTGTGAAAATTTTTGGAAAGTTACAGTTCAATGAAGTTACAGATTACTCTGAAAGTTCTTGATCAATACCTATCATTGAAAAGGTTCTATGAATTTCAAGAGCTTCAAATAGAAAAGAGTGATCACCTCCACAAAGTTATTGATTATGTTAATACTGTTAGCGAGAACAGTACGATCTTTAAAGGAGGAGAAGCGACAGAGGTTGCAAAAGCTTCAAGAAACTGGGACTTCAATGAAGAAGTTATGGAATCTAATGGATACCCCTATAGATGCTATTAAAAGAAACGCAAGCACAATAAATATCCTTTGAACCATGAATCCTTGGGCTATGCATGGAGTTGCATGACCTTTACAGTGAATTTTTTGGTGCAAAGTTTCCCATTGTTGGTAGAAATGAAAATTAAAATGAGTTTCTAAAGATTGTGGAGCATCAATGTAAGTAGGCACAAGTATAGCCTTGTTTATACTGAAATTTGATAGGTCATATGTGTTAGAATTGTAAATGTAGAAAAGACAATTCACATACCCTGAAGTCGACCTTCTCTTGTCCAAATCACCTCCAAAATTAGAATCAACATATCCACAGACTAATTCACAACCACTGTTATAAGTGATACGGTAATCACTTGTGCCCATCAGATATCGAAGCACCCATTTCATTGCTTCCCAATGCTCTTTACCTGGATTTTCCATATATCTGCTGACAACCCCAACTACATGTGAAATGTATGTCCTTGTACTAACCATCACATACATTAGACGTCCTACTGCATTAGCAATGGTATTCAAGACATATACTCCTTTTCTTCTAAAGTACTACGACATAAACTTGAAGAAAGCTTAAAATGGGAAGCCAAAGGGACTGAAACTGGTTTCACATCGTTCATTCCAAACCTCAAAAGTATCTTCTCAACATACTTCTGTTTTGACAGCCAAAGCTTACCATTCCTCCTGTCTCTGAATATCTCCATGCCCAAAATATGCCTTGCTGCTCCTAGATCTTTCATATCGAACGTCCTAGCCATCTAAGACTTTAACCTGTTGATCTCAGTTATGATTTTTCTTGCTAAAATCATATCGTCAACATACAATACTAAGATAATGAATATCCCATTATTCAGTTTCTTAAATTAGACACAATGATCATACTCACTCCTTGTATAATTCTGGCTCACCATGAAAGAGTCAAATTTCTTGTACCATTGTCTGGGCAACTGCCTCAGACCATACAATGATTTCTTGAGCCTGCAAACAAATTTCTTTTTGTGATTCTGAACGAACCCTTTAGGTTGTTCCATGTAAACTTCCTCATCCAACTCTCCATGTAAGAAGGTAGTTTTAACATCTAGCTACTCCAACTCCAAATCAAGTAATGCAACTAATGCTAACAAAATTAGAATTGAATCAAACTTAACAACTGGTGAAAAAATCTCATGAAAGTCAATACCTTCTTTCTGAGAATATTCTTTCGCAACCAGCCTTGCTTTGTACCTTTCTACCTTATCATCAACACCCTTCTTCAACTTGTAGATCCACTTGCAACCTACATTTTTTTTGTCTCTTGGAAGTTCTACGAGATCCCATGTAGCATTCCTATCTAATGCCTTCATTTCATCCTTCATTGCTTCTTTCCATTTATCACTGTTAGAACCCTTCATAGCTTCCTAATAGCACGAAGGTTCATCATCATTAGTACTTAAAGAAACCGACAAAACAAAATCATCATACCTTCTTGGAGGAACTCTGGCTCATGTAGACCTCCTTAGGGAAGTTTGTGGCTCATCCACATTCTATTGATTGTTATCATCAACCATGTCTTCCTCTACAGGAAACTCTTCATGATCATCTTCAAAAACTTGTTCATGTTCACTTGCATCTGTATTTGAACTGGTTTCAAACTGAATCTGTTGATACTTAGGTACTTCTTCCTGTTTCATTTGAACATCTACATTTGATTTGATAAGAGATGATTCATCAAATATTACATATCTGTTAATGGTGATCTTGTGGGAAGTAGGATCCCACAACCTATACCCCTTAATACCATCACCATATCCAACAAATATAAGCCTTTTTTATTTATTTTGGATCTAATTTAGAATGCTGATGTTTCAGAATTAGAGCATAGGCTTCACAACCAAAAAATTTAAGATTAGAATAATTACAAGGGTGACCTTTCCATACCTCTTCAGGAATCTTGCACTCTATTGTTGTTGATGGTGATTGATTCACCATATAACAAGTTGTAGTTACTACTTCTTCCCACAATTCTTGCTGGAAGTTGGCATTACTAAGCATACTCCTTGCTCTCTCTAGAAGAGTCATGTTCATGTGTTCAACAACTCCATTTTGCTGAGGAGTATAGGTAGTGGTTGTATTCCTATCAATCCCAACCTCCTTGCAATAGTTCTCAAATTCCATTGACGTAAATTCACCACCATTATCAATTCTTAAACATTTAATGGACCTACCAGTGCTCTTTTCTACCAAAGCTCTAAACTGCTTGAAAACATTAAAAACATCAGCCTTTCTTTTCAACATATAGATCCACACCTTTCTAGAGAAATCATCTATAAAAGTAACAAAATATGATGATCCTCCATATGAAACAATAGGGGATGGTCCCCAAACATCAGAATGGATATAATCAAGGATTCCTTCACTGGTGTGTTTTCCGGTTTTAAATCTCTGCCTATTCTGTTTTCCATAAATACAGTGCTTGTAGAAATCTAACTTTAAAGACTTTAGACTAGGAAAGAACTTACGATCAAATAATACCTTCAATCCTCTTTTGCTCATATGGCCCAATCGTTGATGCCACAGTCGAACAGATTCACTGTCATTCTCAGATACAATTGTCGCATGATCTGAATTGATTCTTCCTTCTAACATAAATAGGTTTCCAACCTTCTTTGCTTTCATAACCAGTAGGATTCCTTTGTAGACTTTCATAACTCCACCTTGAACAATACTCTTATATCCTCCAGTATCTAAGACTCCCAAAGAGTTTAGGTTATTCCTTATCTCAAGTACATGTCTCACATCAGTTAGTATTTTAATAGTTCCATCAAACATATTAATTTGAATGCTACCAATTCCCACAACTTTACATGAGATATCATTTCCCATGTAAACTATTCCATCATCTATAGACTGGTAAGTAACAAACCAGTGTCTATGAAGACACATGTGATTTGAAGCACCAGAATCTAATAACCATTGTTGATCATGACGTGAACCAATACTAATTGATAAAGCTTCATCATTCATACCTGAACCTATTGCTGAACCTGTTTCAGTTGAATTCGCTTCCTTCATTTCTTTTGGAGGGTCGTATTTGGAGGCTTGTTGTCTCTTCCAGCAATCCTTCTTCAGGTGTCCATATTTGCCAAAAAACCAACACTTAAGCTTGCTCATTCTGCCCTTCGACTTTGACTGAGAGAAATCCCTCTGACCCTATCCTTTTTCCTTAGGTCTGCCTCTGACCATCATCGCATCAGATGTATAGGTTTCTGAATTGGATTTATTCCTTGTTTCCTCAGATAGCAGTGCTCCAACAATAACATCAAACTCAATACTTTTTGTTGTGCTAAAACTAATAGAGGTAACAAAGTGATCCCATGATGCGGGCAAAGAACACAATAATGCAATTGCCTTGTCTTGAGAATCGAAATTTACTCCCATGTTGGTCAACTGGACTAAGAGAGTATTAAAAGTATTTAAATGATCATCTATTTTCATACCTTCCTTCATGCGCAAAATGTACAATTGCCTTTTCAGGAAGATCGTGTTCGTCAAGGATTTCATCATATACAAGCTTTCCATCTTCGTCCACAAACCAACTGTTGTCTACTCCGAGACAATATTGAACAGAACATCATCAGCCAAACACAGAGTATGGCACTCAGTGCTCTCGCATCGATATCATCCCAGTATTCATCTATTATGGTCATGGGTTTCTTTGCTTTTCTGAAAAGCGCCTTCACCACGCCTTGTTGCACTAGTAGATCATGCATCTTAACCTTCCAGATCTCGAAATTGTTCTTGCCATTGAACTTCTCGATTTTGAATTTAGCACTCTTAGTTTTCACCATTAGCAGAGGAAAAAATTCAAAAACACCACTACTTATAATAACCAATGCCATTAAAAAAATAATGTGGAGGAATAATGGTATAAACTCCACAAGTTTTAATAAAAACAAAATTAATAAAAAACCTTTTACTAAAAATTCACCTTTTAATAAAATTCACCTTTACTTTAATTCCTCCACCTTTTTGAATTGTTTATAATTTAAAAATTCACCTCACGACCATGTCATGCATAATAAGACAAATTTGATCCTCCAAATTTTATATACTAAAGTCGATCCACCTCACATTTTACACCATCGAATTTTTCTTCAACCATTCAAATACCATGCAACATAATTTTCTTAGAGATGATGCATGAACCGGGTGTGTGAATGTTACCGAAATTGGAATTTCACAAGTGTGAGAGCATCAGCACACCTCTAACACTACCTAGGGAGTGTCGATGACTTTCTACTCAATTTGCGATCTTGCACCACGGATTTGGTCCTCACGGATCTCCAACGCAACTCTGATACCAATTGTTAGAATTGCAAATCTAGAAAACACAATTCACATATGAGAATTAACAATCACATAGATAAGAAACACAAAGATTTCACATGGTTCACCCAAACGTTGGGCTACGTCCACCAATCATAGGTATCGGTTGTCTTATTGTTAATATCATGGAGATTATAGCAGACTTGCAAGCTCTCTCATATCTTCTCACATCTCCTCTCATCTCTCATTTTGTTCTGCCTCTCCCCTTTGCCTCTATGGGCTTACATAAATTTATATACATTTAAATAGGAAATTGATTATTAAATGTAATCTCATCCATTTTCTAACTTGGTTTATTTAGTTGCAACCAATGCAAAATAATAGGATCTAGATATATTCTTGGAGGAATTCATTGTCACCAAATCCCAACAATATGGTGCACCAAGCAAGATATTCCAGAAGAGATAAAATGTACAGCTGGAGAGCATGGGAACAAGAATAGTTTTTATAATTAGTAACTAAAGTTAAATATCTCTCATTGTGTTATGGCTTCATCTCTTCACACTTAGTTTCAGGTAACAGATTTAATTCTCACAAATACATTAAGAGATCCCCAAAATATGAGTTCAAGACATGTTGTAGTTCAAGGAACTCCATTAGTGCAACCCAACGATGAACATTTTGATGAGTTCAAATATGAAGAAATCCATATTTGATGAGCCGACATCGATTGCAATGAAAATATAGCACCATTCTGCCAGAATAAAGGTCGGGCATTGTTGAATTGTAGCAGGAGGTTATTCATCGAAAATAAGAGGATTCTCACACATTTAGTACCTATAAATAAGGGATTCAAGAAAAATAAAATTTGATTTACAACTCCATCACTTCAAAATGAAAACAAATAAAAACATGTGAACAACGAGATTTTCCAACGATTTTGGTTCCACATTATTTTATTTTTGAAGAAACTCATTAAACTAAATGGAGGTAGTTTTAATCGGTTCGCTACACCCAATTCGTTCCAAAACTACCAGAACTGTTTATCAAACAATATAAAAGAAACATCAAACAACCATCCTTGGGGGGAATTTTGGAGAGAGGCATGCAAGGAGTCTCGTGAGATTTTTCTTTCATTTTATCATTCATCCTCTATTATTTTTAGCAGGATTTGATGAAACTTTTGATAGCAGGGATGTCTTGCAAAGTAGAAAAAGGGACAAAGTGAGGCTAAGTTTTGCTTGTATCCATGAGGTGAATTCTTTTCTTACTAAGTTTGTTGTGTTGTAAGTCTGATTTCTCAATGCTAATCAATGTTTCTGGTATGCATATTTCTTCTTTGTGCTTAAATTACATTTCTTTATTCAATGTCTCGCTGAACTTTTTTTTTTTTTTCTTTACATTCTTGGCTATTTAATGTATAATGTAGTATTCCATCTTGAATAGTTAAAGATAATAATTCTGGTCCAAGTCCACAGGGGCTCAAAAGCATCAAAGAATCTAAGAAATGTATGGGGATATGTCTAAATAAAAGAACAAACATTTTTGGCTCTAAAATAAATTCTTATTAATGTTGTGGTTTTAATTTTTTATTTCCTCTAATACAAATTTTAAACATTAAAAAATGCAAACCAATATTGTTTATTTTTTTTTCTTTAATTTAATTTCATTACAAAATACAATGTTAATTCATTTTTGTTTTTTAAAAATAATTTCAATTGTATATAATCACATTCCTTTCATTTATTTTAATTAGTTCAAATTATCATTTTACTAATTATAATACTTAAAGAAAATATATAAAAATATATTTGCAAAAATCATACAATACAAATTTTCAATTCTTTATACTTTAGGACTTTTGTGTAAATACTTAACTAATGTAGTTTGGTTTGTCTATTTTTTTCTTTTTTTTTAAGTTTTGCACTTGTATTATTAATTTCATATCAATTTTGTTTAATTTACATCTCATTCACATAGAAGCAAAATAAATAAAAATTAAATATTGCAAAAACTATAAATAAGAAATTCATCCTTAGGATTTTATGTTTTAAGGTCTAATGTGATATGTTTCTGGGGCATAAAACCTAGGATAACATTCGTGCCTCTTCCTGCCTAGCCTCATGGGAGGTTGAGATGTTGGTTTTGAAACTCTCTATTTTTGACATCAACATATTTTGGTGACAATACTGGGGAGAACCGTTCAATGGTTCTTATCTAGTCTTATTTTAATTCTTTCAAGCCCTTTTTTATCCTCTCCAAACCTCAATGTCTCAACAGATTGGAAGCATGTGTAATGGTTTAAACCCTACGGTCTTGACTAATAATCATGGGAAAATCATTCGCAAGTATGGAATATTTTAATTTGAGGAAGACATGAACAATTGCTCATGGCTTATACCTACCATTTTGAAGCTCACTTACCCAGTTAATCCTTTTCCATCCAAGTTGAAAAATAATTTACCTTTATTTTGGGGTAACAGAACTATTACAGTGGAAGAACATTTTCTAATGCTTGTACCATTCTCAGACTTAATGAAAATGATAGTTTCATTCTCTTGTTTATGAACTCCCTTCGGGGTAATGTTGCTTCCTTGTTTTCCAATCTACTTGATGAATGCATCTCCACCTAGTCTAAACTTTCTTATTGGTTTACTTCTACCTTTGGACATTTGGATAATCCTTATGAGCATCTTAAGAAATTTAATCAATTGTTCATGAACGAAAGTGAAACCATTTATGCATTTAATATTAGATTTATCAAGTTTTATAATTGCATTCCAATGTCCATTCACCCTACCAACTTGGCTTCCCTCTTGCATTATTACGATCATCTACCTCCCCTGTACCGTTGGTGGTTGGAGGAGAAAAATGTTCAAAACTTGGAGCTAGCCTTAATCACTTGTCTCAACTTCGAAGAGAAATCTCGTAGAATAGGTTGTTCCTTTGGTAGTTATGATTCTCACAAAAAATTGTCATCTTTAAGACTCATCATCCAAGAATTATAGGATCGCATGCTCTCCCTTGAATATCGTTTTTCAAATCAAGCCTATTTTGAGATATCCTTGAATCCCTCATACCTAAAGCCTAATTATAATGCCTTCACTATCTGTGACCAAGGGTTTGGATGTGAAGATGATCATGACCGTATCATGATGCTCAATTATCAACCCATCTCTAAAATTCCAAATACTATCATCCTCAAAACTGATGGACTAATCCAATTCAAAGATCATGGTTCACCCCAAATATTTCACTCATGTGCATACAGTGGTGAAGTTGATTATCCAAAGAAAAGGGTTGATTTTGACCTCTTTAATCCTCTTTATGACACATTTCTATATGATGATGTTATTAATGAATGGTCAAATCAGTGATGTGAGAACCCATATGATTTTATTGATACATGTGATGAATCCTCCTTTGAAAATTTTCATGAGTTTGATCAATATATTGAATCATATAATGTTATTTCAAATCCATTGTTTCAATTAAAAGAAGTGAAGGAGATCAATAATTGCATGCATACTTCTCTTGATATGTGCACATTTTTCTTCAATGATGGTGATGAGTTCAAGGACATTCCTATGTTTTGAATCCTTTATATTCTTCCTTGCATTATGATGACCCTATTTCTGATAGGAAGATTGCAACAGATGGAATTATGGTATTTGATGAATCTATTGACCCTATATTCAATATTCAAAGTTTGAACCTTAAACCTCAAATCTTTAATCCTATTGATACTTTCAGTTTAAAATAAAAAGCTCATCATGTTGGTTGGAACGTATTAAAGGATGGTAACCTTTTCTTTTGGGTGTTAATAGGTCATTTTCCCTCGCCATGTGCATATATTGATTGGCAGGTCGATAATGTTTCTTTACACAAAGTATTACAAGTCATGAGTCCTTCTTGTAAAGCAAATGATGTTTTCCTCTATGCCAAGTGTCATTCCACTTGAGTCCTAGGTTAGTGCATCATTCTTCCTCTGCACATAAATAAAAGAGTATATATATAAATTTAAATAAACAAGACACAAATTTTAAACAAAAGGGACTTAGATTAGGTTTTTGGCTTGCTTCAATTTAATTTAGTTTTTTTTTTCATTCTCCTTTCGTTTTTAGCTTTACGCTTGCTTTTTTTTTCCTTTTTTTTTCTTTTGATTTGATGGTCGGACTTGATGGAGTAATGGTCAATGATTAAAAAGGTATATGTATATTACAATTAACTAATTGACCAATTCTTTTGGTGAAAAACATACTTGCAGGTAAACCGATTTTCCTCCTTTATGTGTCTTATTTCCTTGCTTTGTCTATCTTATGTCTACTAAGAGGAACATTCTTGCTTGAAACAATCAATCAGTCCTTCCTAGATTTCTTTTCTTTCCCTTTCTCCATCCCCACCATCTTGAGATAGCTCCCACATACACATCATGGATGCTCAATGTTTCATTTTGGTTTTCCCTTAACACACATCCTCACAGTTCACTCAACTTTCTAATTCTTTTGACAAAGATTCAAAGAGTTTTTGATTATTTTCTATTATACATACAGGAGCAAAGCCCCTCATTTTTTTCACTTTCCAGGCATTATTCCATGAAGTCCCAAACCAGACATCATTCAAATTTCCATCTTATTCCCCTTGTTGTATAAATAGATCAACCCTCAGTCATTTCGATCCTTAATCCCCATCCATTTCAGTACATTGTTCTGTCATCCAGATTAATTTAAGTTTGCACGCCACTATAAGCAACATGTATTTGTTGGTTGGCATATGTTGACCAAAATTTCGGTCAACAGTTCTTAGCCGACAAAACATTGCTAGGATTCCCCTTATTCTATATTGCTTGCATAAAATTTTTGCATACTCTCGTTAAAATTATCGCAATACTTGACAAAATTATGATGGCTTATGACTTATTTCTAAACATGGCCCTTCTCCCATTCTTCATCTTTTTAACGCTTTCATATTTCACACTCGTGATTAACATTGATTGGCATATTGACACAATATGTTTTAAACCCTCATGTATTACTCTTTGTTATCTTATACTTCACCTTATTTAATGAATTTTTGAAAGCTAGTTAATGCCATGTTATATTACAACCTTTGGATAATTTCATATTATACGCCAACATACTACTATATGTTTACATGTCTCACTTTCCAAAATATATTTCATCACTGACTTTTCTATATTCTAATTATGACATAAAGTTATACCACCAAAATATATCTCATCATTCACTTTTCAATATTCTAATTATGACATAAAGTTATACCACGTTTCTTTTTTGCGGTTATGATTTTGGCATTACCCCATGCCATATCAAAACCAAATTAAATATCCTTATGAAAATAGATTGGATTATATCATCAAAATATATAAAGAGGCCATGGGAAGCCTAATTGGTTATATGTGTGCCATTTACCCTTTGGCCCCACCGCCTACTTTGGGTTATACAATGTGATGACAAAGCATGATGTAAAAGATACAAAAGGCCATGGGAAACATGTTAGAGGCTTATCATCACTTTATTATATGTAATTTCTCCACCAAAGATGGGACTTTGGATCCATACTTGAAGACATTCGAACTAAAGGAAACCCTTATTGCAATACATATAACCTTTGTTAAAACAATGTTGGTTTCTTGTTGGTTTTCTTCTCATTAGCTATTGGATCATTCATAAAGTTTGTTATCAAAAAAATATATATTATGTCGTCTATGGGAACATCTCAATCTTCGTTTTCATTACTCTCCCTCAATGCAAAAAAATGATGACGACGAACCTTATACTGTGTATATTTCTCTCAAGCATAAGACAGATGTGTTATGTGAATGAAATGTTTATCAATTGGGACTGGAGATTTATGACACAGCCAGTTTCAAAAAATGTTTCACGAAAAAATTATGTTTTGCTCGTGCTAACACATGTGGCTTTGTTTATCCTCTTGAAGACAACAACTCGGTGCTTTAAGGAAAGGCCCGACTTTTTCAAATATTGTGTAGAAGAGTTTGTAAATACTCGACATAATGCATTGTTCAAGCACTTCATTATTGCTTTTACTTAAAACAAACAAGATTTAACTCTCACACTTAGTTTCATGTAGCAGATTTAATTCTCACAAATACATTAAGAGATCCCTAGAAGATGACTTCAATACATGTTGTAGTTTAAGGAAATCCAATGGTGCAACCCAATGATGAACATTTTGATGAATTCAAATATGAAGAAATCCATATTTGATGAGTCGACATCCATTGCAACGAAAAGATAGCACCAGGCTGCCAAAATAAAGGCCGGACATTGTTGAATTTTAGCAGCACATTATTCATCGACAAGATGAGGATGCTCACACATTTAGTACATATAAAGAAGGGATTCAAGAAAAAAAAAAATTGATTTACAATTCCATCACTTCAAAATGCAAACAAAGAAAAACGACATGTGGAAAACAAGATTTTCCAATAATTTTGGTTCCATGTTATTTTATTTTTGAAGCAACTTGTTAAACTGAATGGAGGTAGTTTTAGTCCGTTCGCTACACCCAGTTTGTTCCAAATCTTCTTATCAAACAATATGAAAGAAACATCAAACAACCAACTTAGGGTGGGGGAGCGGATTTTGGAGAGAGGTATGCAAGGAGTCTTGTGATATTATTCTTTCATTTTATCATTCATCCTCCATTCTTTTTCAACAGGGATTTGATGAAGTTTTTGATAGCAGGTATGTCTTACAAAATAGTGGAAGAGATGAAGTGAGGATGATTTTTTTCTTGTGGCCATGAGGTGAATGGTTTTCTTACTAAGTTTGTTGTGTTGTAAGTTTGATTTCTCAATGCTAATCAGTTTTTCTAGTATGCATATTTCTGCCTTGTTCTTCACTTCCATTGCTCTATTCAATGCCTCGTTCAACTTCTTTTTTCTTTATGTTCTTTTCTATTTAATGTATGATGTAATATTCCATCTTGAATTGTTAAAGATAATAACTTTGGTCCAAGTCTATGCAGGGGCTTGAAAGTATCAAAGAATATAAGAAATGTATGGGGGATATGTCTAAATAAAAGAACAAATGTTTTTGGCTATGAAATAACTTCTTATTCATGTTCTGGTTTTAATCTTTTATTTCCTGTAATACAAATTTTAAATATTCAAAAATGCAAAACAATCTTGTTTATTTTTTTTCTTTAATTTAGTTTCATTACAAAATATATTGGACTATGTTGTCATTGATGTCAAGAATTTTCATAGTGATGTGTTTGTATCATTGATGTATTGATTATTGGATTATGTTGTCATTGATTTAATTTATGTCAAAGGGTTGATGTCAAGTGGTGTCATAGTGATGTGTTGTCATTGATGTAAAGGTTGATGTCAGGTCATGGAAATTGTATTATTGATGTCATGTTATGGTTGATAGGAGGTAGTTCTATCATTGATGTCATGTTCAATTCCGTTGATGATCATGTCATGTTTCTATGTATGAAGTATCAAATGGATGAACTCCAAAGTGGTCCCCTTATGGTGAAATCCCTCATGGAAAGATACTCTTGGATAAAGTTCTCAAAGTGGTCCCCTTATGGTGAAAGCCCTCACGGGAAGATGCTTTGTGAAGTCCAAATGGTTAAGTGGTTGAGTAAGCTTAGTAGTGTGGTTAGGGAACCCAATTTTTATTGAGGAATAATGTAATGAATATTGGTAAATTTGCAAATGAGACTATTCTAGATGGATAGTGCATGTCGTGCCATTTCTGGTGATATGTGGTATGCCATGTGGATCCTCACGGTTAGGGAGATATGGCCTTGTGAAGTTGGAGAAACCTCATGAGTTATCTAGAAGCCCATAGAAGGTTGAAGAAGCCAAGAAGGTCAAATAAGTCAAATTATTCTAGAAGCTCCTAGAAGAAATTGACTAGTCAAAGTGTGTGAAATTGGGAGTTAATCATGGGTTAAGTTGTTGAAATAAGAAAATAATTAAAAATAAATTAGTTGCAAATAGAAGTGGAGAATTTACTATTTGTGGATAAAGTGGTTGTAAGTGGACAAAGTGGTTAAGAGTGGGTTATCCCTAAACGAAAGAAGTTGGTTAGAAAATAACCCCTAGAGGAAGCTACTTGGAGAGTATAAATAAGAGAGCAAGGGTATCTTATGTGGATGATCTTTTGAGCATATTGAATATCCATTTTTGGTGAAAGGTTCATTGCAGGTACTCATGGATGCATCCGAATTTTCCCAAGTCTGAGGTGGAAAGGATATTTGACGACGAAAGTTTCAGAGCTTCAGAAAAACCCTAGTTTCTGAGGTGTACGTGGGTTGCAGTGGATCAGGTTGCATACATACGTAGGTTGCAGTGGAGGAAGGTGCATGTATACACTGGCTACAGTAGAGGAGGTCACATACAAGTGAAAAAGTCATGAAGACCTGAGATGAT
Organism: Picea engelmannii; assembly: GCA_009831015.1. Classification (NCBI taxonomy): domain Eukaryota; kingdom Viridiplantae; phylum Streptophyta; class Pinopsida; order Pinales; family Pinaceae; genus Picea; species Picea engelmannii. The sequence continues at coordinate 43,568 of ML801578.1, forward strand.
GTTGGTGCCAAGTCCTTGAAGTTTGAAGCAAGTTCTAGAAAAACATTCTACAAGTTCAGATCATCTGCATAAGTTATAGTATGGCTACATGCTTATCTTGATTCTTAGTTATGCTTAGGGTATGGTGAATGCTTGAAGCATTCTTGGTATGGTTGTTGTGAGATCTGTATATGGAATATGTTGGCTGGTTGTTTGAGTGAGAAACACTCTCATGGTTGGTATAGCTCTGATATGGTTGAGGGATATCTATGTTATATGATGATGTATTCATGAGGGACATGCATATGATTCTTGGTATGGTTGTTGTGAGATCTGGATATGGTATATGTTGGTTGGTTGTTTGAGTGAGAATCACTCTCCTGTATGGTACGATTCTGATATGGTTCTTATAGCTCACACCTTTGAGCTACTTGTACTTGGTTGAGGAAATGTATAATGATGTATGTACAACACAGATTGGTTGTAGTGACAGGTTGGATGCAGTAACATGTTATTGGTGGATGTGATAGAGCCAAGAAAGTTTCAGAAGTGCAAAAGAATGGATGCCCTAGTTTTCTGAAGGTGTATGCAAGATGAAAAAGTGAAGGTTGTGCACATATGATGTAGGAGCATTATCGTCGTCATTAAATGAGACACGGTGGAAGATGACTCATCATCAAGCGCAACACACTTTAATTGGTTTGGATTCCAAGGAGGGTTTGTCACTTTAATATTGAAAACTTTGTAATATTGATATCTTGAAGCTAGAGCCATTGTATGCGCTCTAGGAGATTGTAATTTATTTTAATGCTTGTAGGATTGTACAGATTTTGAGTGCCGACTCATATCTATATTTTAATTGTTCATTTATTGTAATAATCTTAGTGGTGGGATGCTTTTAATTATGATATGAAAGCACTAGAATAGTCTGGAGGGAAGGCTCGAGAAGCCCCCTCATGTATAAATGAATGTAATCTATGCCCAGAAGAGGCTACTAGAAAGAGATGTTGAAAGTTGTTGAAGGCTATTGAAATCTTTGTAAATCTTTGCTGAAGGAATATATAAGAGGAGAATTGATTTCAAAACCTGAGACTGTTTATCTTTGAGTAATTGGGTAAATATTTATGTTATTTATCTCTATGTTTGTGTGTGTGTGCATCTAAATGGTTGGTTGAATGAATCCTTAGTGTTATTTTAAGTTTCAATTGTTTCTCTTCTGAGATCTTGGTGCAAGGAGTGCACAGTACCCATGCAAGGAGTGCAGAGGCTGAACCGTTTTCAGGTTCAAAATATCAAGAGAGACAATGTAAGTTTACACAAAGCGAGCACAAGGAGTGTTCCTATACTCATAGGAGTATAAAATCTTAGAGGGGATACCAGTGAAAAGAGTGCACAGGGTTGACACTTTGTCAAGTGTTGATAAATATCAGAGGAGAGATAGTGCAAGGAGTGCGTAGGTGAATTTTATAAGTCCGAAGATCAGAGGAGAGAGTGAGCGCAAGAAGTGCACCAAAGACTTTCTTAAGTCCCAAGCTCAAGAGAGAAGTGCAAAGTGTGCATCAAGGTTTGAGTCTTTTAAGTGATAAAGATCATGAAGGATAGCGAGAGAAATTCCTTAAGAGGAAGAATCCATTTTGTTTGGAGGGTGATTGGATGAGATCTGTTTGAAGTTAACAAAATCTCTCACAACCATTGGATCAAGAAAAAGTAGCATGGTTGTTAATTTCCCAAATCCTTCAGACTTCGTTTCTCCGACAGTTTTAAGTCATTTTCGTAAGTGAGGTGAAAGTCTTGAAGACCAGAGTAGATCCTGACTGTTAGTGTTAGGTACACATGTCCGTAGATCATTGATTATTCATAGTTCGACACTCCAGAATATTGTTGGTAAAATTTGGTTTGGTGCGGAACTCCCTGAAGCTTTGAAGTCTTGGAGTGAATCTACACCATAGATCACTGGGAGAGTGCGAGTAGTTGGATCTTGAGTGGTTCGATGATTCATAACTCCGGGATAATTTCGTTGTTGTTGAACAAAGGGAATAATTCCATGAAGCCTCGGAGTCCAGAGTAAATCTCGACCGCCCGTTGTCAGGGACACGTGAACCATAGATTCCGAGGAGTTCGACATTCGACAATTCAGGAGAAAGTGTTGGTTAAGCTTGGAAAAGTCTCGAAGCTCGGAATCTGAAGTGAACATAGACCATTGATCTAAGGCAAACATCAACTGTCATATTTGTGGGTTCGGGGCTTCACGAGTTCGAAGATATTGTGTATTGGAGCGGAGAAATGTTTTGAAGCTCGGAGCCCCATAGTTCCTTTGAGTTGTAGATCTTGGCAAGGAGTGTGGACCATTGATCCCATAATTCTTCGAGAGTTCACTAGTTTTGATATTCAAGAGAATTAGACTGTTGTGTTGGTAAAACCTCAGAAGCCTGAAGTCCCATAGTTACATATAGCACCTTTTAGTTGAGCACATGGTTCTAACCTACGGTCACGTGATATTTCCACCGAATAAAAGGGGCTAGCATTTGTGGTATTGAATTGAAGTTGAAAGGGGGTTAGAGTAAAGCACCCACGGGTTTTTGCAGGACATACATAAGAAAAGGGGCCTACGTATATTGGAGGGGATCCAGCAAGGATCCAAGAGCCACCTCGACTCCTGTGTGACACACGATCCCCTGAAGGAAGGGAGGGGGTTTGCATCAAGTGGTATCAGAGATTGCGAGATTTTTGTCTGATACCATCAAGTGGTATCATAGATGAATCTTTGTTTATAGACAGTAGGAAGAAAAGAAGAATATCAAAGCTAGTACAAGATTGTTTCTGATACCATCAAGTGGTATAAAAGCATGAATAATATTTGTGAGAGAAGAAATATTTAGAACCATGCCACCAAGAATATGGAGGGAGAGACCTGTAGTCAATGAAAATAGGGAGGAGGAAATGAGACAACTTCGTGCAAGGCTGGACACCATGGAAACAACACAAAGGAGAGCACCAGAGACTAGTGATGACAGTGAAACTGAAAGTGAAGATATAGAAGAAGAAGAAGTTGTAGGAGAACAATCAACAAAGGAGCAATTGCTGAGAGTTGTTGTGAAACTGGGAACCAGAGAAAAGATGGAAGTCCTAAAGTATGAAGGTAATTTGAATGTGGACGAATTGCTTGACTCAATAAGTGCTTTAGACAAGTAATTTGACTATGAGGAGATTGGTGATGAAAAGAAAGTAAAGCATGTGGTGACCAGATTAAAGGGACGTGTAGCTTTATGGTGGGATGAGTTGCAAGCTGACAAAAGGAGAAAAGGTAAGTCTCAGATTAAGAGTTGGGATAGAATGGTAGCTAATCTTAAGGATAAATTCATACCCAAGGATTATCAACTAAATTTGTTTAGAGGGTTGTATAATTCGAGATAGAAATGTTTGTCGGTGAAGGAGTATACTGAAGAATTTTGTAAGTTAAATATAAGAGCAAGACACAGGGAGAATGATGAAGGGAAAGTTACTAGATATATTAATGGATTGAGGTATGAAATACAGGATGATATTAGTATGTTAATGATGAGGACTGTAGAAGATGCTTATCAGGTAGCTCTGAAGGCAGAAGAAAAGTTGGCAAGGAAGCAGAGTCAGAGGAACAGGGGGAAGAACCCTAACAGAGGAGAAGGAACAACCAGAGAGAAGTTCCAGAAACCTAGGGAAGAAGCTGGAGGATTTAACAGTCAGACAGATAGAGGAGGATACTCTAGAGTAATAAATCCTTTTCCAAGAGGTAGACGAAGATGTAGAGGAGGATAAGTGAAGTGTTATGCTTGTGGGAAAACAAGGCACATGTCTTGGGAATGTCTTGAAAGGAAGAATGCAGGAGTTAGATAAGCTCACATTTCTGAGGTGCAGTAGAGGAATGTGGAGATAGATATGAAATCATAAGCATATGAAGAAGAAAGATCACTCGTGATGACGAAATCTCTCGTAAAGCCAGAAAAATAGGTACGTGAACCAGTCCAGAGAAACAGATTATTCAGAACAACTTGCAAGACCAAAGACATAGTATGAAAGGTGATCATAGACAATGGGAGCACTAACAACTTAGTATCTGCGGAGATGGTGGAAAAGCTAAAGTTGGAGACAACAACACATCCAAGTTTGTACAGGGTGTCGTGGTTGCAGAAAGGACATAAAGTCATGGTAAGTAGACAGTGTAAAGTTGAGTTTAAAATTGGTAGTTATAAGGATGAATTTTTATGTGATGTCATATCCATGGATGTTTGTCACGTTCTATTGGGGAAACCTTGGAAATATGAAAGGAGTTTCATACATGATGGAAGAAAGAATAATTATACCCTTGAGAAAAATGGGTGTAAACATATGTTGTTGCCATTAGAAGATAATGGAGTTAAAGAGGAGGCTATTTTGAGGGTACTTCTTATTGGTCCTAAAGTCTGCACTTGACTGCTAAAGGGAAAATCTAGGCCACCTCAAGTTTATAATAATTGGTTTTTTGATAAGTTGGTTTTATTGGTCAGCTTAAGGATAGGTTTTCAAAGATGGCACTCTGGTTGAATAGGCCACACAGTATAAAAGTAGGTTCTCATTTGATAATGGTATGGGTATTAATAGATAGTTGGGGATATGAAAAGACAAACAAAGGAAACAACAAGCAATGCAATGAATCACTTGCTATGTGAGAAAAAAGACTTAAAATAATATCTTAAGAATTAGACAAATATCTAGATGCAAATCATTCAACAGGTTGCCAAATAGTAGATCTTTCTCTAAACAATAGTTGTATAACAGGTTGTCGAATCAACAAAAAGATGAACTAAAACAATGGCTGAAAGAATAAGGAAATGTACATTTCACACATCACAAAATTTGCATTCAAGACAAGAGTAAACACATAAATATTTGAGTAAGGGAACACAATTGTCATCAACATATATTCACTAGGTAAAGAACTTTACAGTTATCTGAACAGGTCTAGCCTCTTCTGCTGCTTCTATTTTTCTCCAAAAACTCCAACCCTCAAAACATACAGAAACTGCATATTTATTAGAGTTGTAGAGGCTCTCATCCATTTGGGACTGAGACTCAACTCTACATTACTAGTTGTAGAACAAATTATTAACTTAACTAAAACACTGCTGGAGTACAGTAATGTATACTTCACACTTGACTTAATCGAAAAGAATGGTTCTTATCACACATAGAAGACCACTTATTAACTTAGTCTAAAAGAATCCTGCAATTGAAGTTCCATGGATAATTTTAAGGATGGAAATTTATCTCAAAATGTAGAAACCTTGGTGAATCTTACTAGTCTTTAATATGCAAACTATAAAATGTTGGTGATATTTTTGTAAAAATATTCAAATTTATTAGGATTTTATATTGCTTCTATAAAATTTGGGCTATTTTTAAAGTAAGATAATTTTATTCTATAGAACTTGGGCTAATAAATTTTAGAAAAGCGAATATTTTTTTAGGAAAAAGCATGGCAAATTAGCCCATGAGCAAAATTTAGCCCCTAAAATCATCCCTAAATTGAACAATTGAAAATTGCTACTGGTCATGAAACTAGACTGATGCATGTGTTGGACTGAACTTGGATTGACAAAAAAAGACTAGGAGCGACAGAACAGAGTTCTGCATTGAGCATTGGAATGCATGCGCATTGCTTAAGGCCACTAGAGGATAACTGGCTATAATGGCAGATTCTTCACATTAACTGCTTGAGGAAGAGGTAGGTCTTTTGGTGTTTTCTAGAGTCTTCGACATTCCTTCTGCATTTTGGATTATAGTTTCATGAGTTCCTGATAATGGTGTCGCAGAGTCCAGATTATGAAAATTTTGTTCTATACCTATTGACTATCAGCAAGCTGCTCTGTCTCGATCGTAACTGGTTATAAACTTGAAGATGTGGAGGAAAGCACTCAATATGGAGACGAGATGAGTGGATATGGAGAGGTGGATGGTCTATGGAGACATGTGTAGGAAGTGTAGGCGAGAAGGTGATGTGTAGTGAGAGTAGGAGTAGATATGCGGGAGGTGACGGGAGTGTGGAAGACAGGTGGCGTGTGGTGAGAGGAGGAGTGGTAGAGTGAGTGGATGACAGGTGTAAGTGGGGGTGTGAGCAGTATTGGAGTGAGGGGTGAGTGGGATTCTGGAGGGGGGGGT
>ML801578.1:56040-68396 GCA_009831015.1 Picea engelmannii
AAGGTGTTGCAAAAGATTGGTACTATGGCATACAAATTGGAGTTTCCTGCATCTTCACGAGTACACCCAATTTTCCATGTTTCATGCTTAAAGAAGGTTATAGGTGACAAGATCCCAGTTCAAACTATATTGCCAGAACTTGATGAGGAAGGAAAAATCTTTTGGAGCCTGAAGCCATCACTGACACAAGAATTTGCCAACTGAGGAATAGATCCATTTCAGAGTATCTCATTAAATGGAGGAAACTATCGGCTGCAAATTCCACTTGGGAAGATGAGTCTTTTATACAGAAGCATCCAGAGTTACTCAATCATTGTGGACAACACTTGTCTCAAGGGGAGGGGCATGTTAAGCCATAATATTGGCTCATTACCCCTTAACTAGGGCATATTACATTAGTAATGTTATTTTATTTATGTCGACTTTATTCCATTAGTTGTAATTATACCTCCTAGTCTCCTATATAAACCAAGGAGACATTTTCATTTTGAATCATCTTGTACTTTAACATTTATGTGGGGTAAAAGGAGGTTGCCTCCTCGAAGAGGCTTATTATTTGAAATTATCTCTTTTTCAAGGCGTTGAGTACTTATTCTAATGTTTTTCTATGCTATATTGATATTTGGTTCTTAACAGCCCCTGTATCCTCCTAGACTGCAACAAGTGGCTGCTGAAATGTATTGATGATGTTCTCTGCACTTATTATCATGAGTGATGATGTTATGGGATTCAAGATGTAATGAATGGGGCTAATTCGTATAATGATTGTTGATGTCTCTGCACAACACTTTGTATCATGATTGCTGATGGGGGGGATTATGTCAATGCTCGTGGGTTGCTCGCTACCTTCCTGTTCATCTAGATATCATGCCATCCTACCAGTAATATAATCCATCAAGGATAAATCCCGACAATCCTAGCTTTAGCATTCAACCTATCTGTGTGAAACATTGTAAAAGTTCGTTCTTCAAAAAGAAAAAGTCAATTTCAGTTCATACTCAAAGTGGACAGTATGCTCCCTTGTCCATAGGGTTATAAACTGTTAGTGAGGAAGATTTTTTCGAAGGAAATAGCACTCTTAAATGGATTAACATGATCAAACAAAGATCCTCGTGCCTTGATCCGATCGTGCTTAAACAAGAAGATTCTAAGTATATTGTACTTTTTATATTTCATTTATAGTTTGAAAATTAAAACTGCAGCTACACCCCAATGCCTTTGTTGGGCTATGGAGTCTGTATTCACACACAACTAACTAATCCAATGAAAAAATAAAAGGAAATCATCTATGGTACAAGAGGGACCTTCCCTCATCCTTAAACAAAATAGTGTTTCAGGAAGCACCCATTTACTGGGCCTCCGAAGATATCTGCATCATCTAGATTGTGCAAGATAAATGTGTTATTTTCCAGAACCAAAACCACCTTAAAAGGGACAAACCAGAGGTTATCAAACTTACCGTGCTTGGACTTGTTATCCCTTCTGGCATCCCACCTCAAGACTAGGTCATCTTCTTGAAAGATCTCCTTCTTGGTTTTCTTGTGAAAGGATGATTTGATCTTTCTCTGGTATGCTTCGATCCTCTGATCTAGTGCTTATCTCTTTTGTTGAACCTCTATAATCTAGAAGATTCTCCTTTGGATGTCATTTGTCTCCTCAACTCTTCCTGTGATAATTTTATGACTGGTATACCAAGCTGGGTGGGAAAAAAAACATCTATGCCATACACAAGCTAAAATGGCGAGGTTCCCAATGACATCTTGGTGCTGATTTTGTTAGCCCACAAAGCATATTTGAGTTTAGAATCCCAGGATTTCTTATTTTCGGTCAACAAATTCTTAATGATCCTGATGAGAGTTTTGTTTGATGACTCTGCCAAACCATTCCCCTGAGGATAACAGGGCATGGAATGTGTCAAGGAAATGTTATGACTACCAAAGAAGTCAATCATGGCTTTGGAATTGAATGCTTGGGCATTATCTGTTATAAGGTTGTTGGGGAAGACGAATCTGTCAAAAATATTGGTTTCCAGGAAATTCATGATCACTTTGTTAGTGGCATTCCTGGTGGGCATGGCCTCGATCCACTTGGTGAAATGGTCGATGGCAGTGAGAATCCACTTGTGCTACCCACTGGAGGGTGGATTTATCTCACCTATGAAGTCTAACCCCCATTGTTGAAATGGACCACTGGCAGTGATAGGTTTTAGGGGTAGTGATAGTAACTTTTGTTTTCTTGCAAATTTATGACATTCATTGCAGGCCCTAACAATAGAAAATACATTAGAGAAGAGGGTGGGCCAGTAGTACCCTGCCCTTAGGATATTGAGAGTTGTGGCCTTCCAGTGCTGGTGTCCTCCACATAATCCTCTACACATTTCTATTGTGACTTGTTTGGCTTCATTTTCATCTAGGAATTTTAACATGATGCCAGTAGGATCCCTCCAATACAAGCTCTGGTTTGAAATGAAAAATTTGATAGCCTTGAATTTGAGAGACATGGCCTTTGTCTTCTTCAAATCTGGTGGACATTCAAGATGCTTCAAAAAATAAATGATGTTTCTATACCAAGGTGAAGAGGAATAATTCTCACATACCTGCATGCTGTCTTGTCTAGGATGTATGATGGGTGCATCTGATTGGTTGAAGATTTGATGTAATTCTAGCACCTTACAGTTTGATTCTGATAACAACTTGGCAATTCCTTGCCACTTGATCACTTGGTGGGTTTTATGTGCAGGTCATACTCCAATAGTTTGACAATCCACTTCCCTCTTTTCCCCTCACTATCTGGCTGGACCAGAATCTCTTTGACACTATTGCTAGGAAAAAAGGTTGTTATTCTAGACTGTAACACATATACCCTGAAGGCCTTGAGTGCTTTGACTAGCGAATAATCCTTCTTTTCTAATATATCATATTTCAACTCAGCATCTCAGAGATCTTTGTTAAAAAATTATATGGGTTGTTCATGCCCTTCTCCATTTTACTGCAGTAGTACAACAACAATGGTATCCTCGGAAGTGAAAGAGAAGGTGAAGTAATATTTGGTATAGTCAGGGCTGGCTAATATAGGGGATTCAACTAAAGCCTGCTTGATCCTTTGGAATGTTGATTTTTCTTCTAGTGACCATTTTATCACAACATCTTTCTTCAACATGTTAGTGACAGGATTCAAGATTTCGGCAAAATTTGGCACAAAGCACCTTGGGAAGTTTATCTTGCCAATGAAAGACTAGATAGCCTTTTTATTTCTGGGCATTTTGATCCCTTGAATGGCACAAACCCGCTTCAGATCAATTTTTATACCTCCTGCTGATATGATGTGGCCTAGAATCTTCCCTTCTGACATGGAAAAGTGGGACTTCCTAGGATTCATAGATATTATGTATCTCCTGCATTTCTGGAAAACCTGCTCCAGATGCTGCAAATTTTCATCATCAGACTTGGAGAAAATGATGATGTCATAAAAAAATATAACCATAAATTTGTCCTTTTCCCCCATGAAATTTATGTCCATGTCCCTCTAAAAGTTGGCCCCTGCATTCATCATCCCAAAAGGCATCTTTTCGTACATGAATGTTCCCCATGCAGTGGTGAATGTTGTTTTTTCTTTGTCCTCATCGCACACCACTATCTAGTTATAGCGAGAGTATCCATCTAACAAGGAAATTATGTGAGTACCTACCACCCTCTGTAAAATATGATCCATCTTGGGGAGGGGGTAATTTTCCTTTAGAGAACACTTGTTGAGATTTTGGAAATCAACACACAAATGTATCTCCCGATTCTTCTTCATCACAGGTACCAATTTGGCCACTCAGTTTGAGTACATCAATGGTACAATAATCCTTGCATCCAACATTCATTTCAGATCTTTCTCGATTATGGAAATTATCATGGGATTAAATTGCCGAATCTTCTATCTAAATGGATTGGAGCCATCTTTTAGAGGGATCTTGTGCTAGATGATGTCAGTGTCAAATGTCTTTAAATCATCATACAACCATGAAAAAGTATTAGCAAAATTTTTGATGAGACTGACATACCTATCCTTTTGTTCCATAGTTAATGCTTTGGACAACTTGATGATCTTGGGATTCTCAGTGGTCCCAATATTACAATCTGTTATCGCTTCTCATTGATTCTTCATGACAACTTATTTCTAAACATCATTATTGTCAAACAACCTTTCCAATGGCACAAGTCCTCTTGGAATGTGATTGGTTTTCAGTTCCACAATATCATGGTTAGCTACTGTCTTTAGTAGATGAGATGTTTGTTGATGTTCTAATTCATTATTTTCACCTTCTTGGCTTTCCTGTTTGATTGAGATATTGGAGAATTCATCAATGGTATGTATAAATCTCTACACCTCTAGATCATCACTAAATACTTGTCAGTGCGTTATGTCGTCTGGTATGGTTGTTCTGTGTCTGATTTCCACCTGATATTTAATATTCGAGCCAATGGGAGGTTTGAAAGTGCTAGCAGCTGAGGCCAAACAATCTGCCTTCTAATTCTACTCTCTGGGGATGAAGGATGTGTTATGTGAGCACTTTGTAATTTCCAAAGGTTGTAGAACGGTAGAATAAATTGATAGAGGTAACTTATAAGAACTACTTTGGAAGCTGGGATCTATCCCTTCCACCTTCAGAGAGGGATATCTCTATATGATTTAGATTTGTTTAAGTTTTAAATGTTAGGCTAGTTATGATAGTTCGAAATTTGTTTGTTTGTAGTAATTGGCTGAAAAAATGATTAATTTTCCATTGGGCTATGGGGTCTGTACTTAAAGATGAGGATCAGATTCAGACTTTTATGAGGGTTTCTTCACAGGGAAGGGTAGTAAAACTGTTGGATCAATTGAGTTTAAATGAGATGAATAAGATAGAACAAGATGGGAAAGTCCACTAAGTAGAGGAGCAATTAAGAATTCCTTTACTCAATTTCATATGAAAACATATAGACCATTAAAAGACCAGAGACAGAGTATACAAGATAAATTATGTTCTATTAACTTCCTTTTAATGATTAGAATTTGAAATACATAAATTATCAGAGAGAAAAAAATAACATTAAACAAAGAGAGAGAGACATCACCAACAATCTGACAAAAGAATCATGTGAACAAGCCTGTTTTATTACTAGTCGATCCTTTGAAAAATTACACAATAGCTCCTAGGTGAAAAAATCAACCCTCAATACTTCGAAGGAAGAAGTATTTATAAAAATATTTACATACGATCCTGTCATAAATGACTAGGATATTATGGAGGAAATATCTAACTAATTAGATCTCAATATTACAAAATATAGGAATTATGTTGATCTGTTCAGATCCTTGGTGTTGATTTTGTGGAAGTAGTTTGTGACTCATATATTTGACTTTGGTTGACTTCTCCATGCTGACTTGAACCTCAAAAATGATCTTTACTCAAGTAAAGAACATATATCTTCCCATCTCTTTTTACCTGGGATGGAAACCTTGAGTAATTTTCTGTATATCTCATCCATTTTAGTATACTTGGAAAAAGTGGGCTTGGTGATGAATATATGTCTTATCTCATGCTAGATACTCAGGTCTGATTGTAATGTCTCTAGGAAATCTTTACCAATAATCCTTCCCTGTATCCCTGCAAATTTGGAACTATCCTTTTCCATTGCACTGATCTTATGTTTGTAATCTGACAGAATGATTAGCTTGTCATTGAGTACTAATAGTCCAGGGAGACCATTCTTATGTAGTACTTCAATCTTACTAAAAAATATATGCACTCCAATGTCCATCACCTGAGCCTTCTATTTTAGATGCAAAATCAATCCTTTCGTGGTCAAGACCTTCTTGATCTCAAGTATCGTCTCTGTCTTGTCTTCAATCTCCATTTCTTCTAACTCCTACTTGTTTTTGGAGTTTAGGAATTTGATGAGTTCAGTGGCCTCTGCAAATATTTCTCCTAGATCTTCTTTGATTTTACAAATTACTTCTTTGGCCTTCTGTACCAATTCATGTTGTTCAAAGATTATCTGTATGGATGGCCAGATTTCTACCATAGACCTGTTGATATCCACCCAGATGTTTTCTTTGGCTTGGGCTAAGGTTTGTGCCATGCAAGTCTCTTTCTGTAGATGTTGTAGTTGTTGACTAAGCCTGTCAGACTTATGCATTTCTGCATGGTGATTGTCCTGGAACATAGATTTCAACTCTTGGAGGTTTTTAACTTCTTCTTGCAGTTTTCTAATCTCCTCCCCCTGGAGGGACATGTCTTCCATAGATTTCACAAGTTTATCAGATGCATCTGAAACTTGCACTGGAATTTTTTATGGAATCTCTACTGATGTAATTGCTTATGTTGTTCTAATTCCTGTCAGAGGTATTGCCTCCAGTGGGATCATGGCCATCTATAAAAAAAATTCCTTCTCCTTTACCATCTTATCCATTTCTACTTACATCTCTCTTATCTATGCATTCTGTTCCATGATAAACTTCAACATTTATTCTTTGTGGCCTTTAGTTTCAGCCACCTCTTTTGATTGTGAATCTTCTCAAGGATGTTATATCAACATTTTTATTCTTCACTAATTCCTCAGTTGCCTTGACATTTGTTGGGTCATACCCAATATTCAACACCAATTATTCAAGTGATTTGATCTTATTTTCTTTGGCCGAAGAAGATATTTTTTCCAACTTCAATTGGGACTGAATGTTCTTTAGGGACACTTGCAATTTTGAAGCAGTCAATGAGGTGTTTTTCAAGGTGGATAATATCATCTACCCTATTTTGTTGTGCATATCCATTTGGTCCACTGGATGGACATCCTTCACATCAAACTCAAAGGAAGTCTTCTTGTAGTCAGTGGTTTTCTTGGGATGAGGAAATTATGCTTACAAGATTGCCATTTTCATTCTTCCTTTCTATGTGTCAAATGTTAACAGTAGTCTATGTTGAGTAGTGGAGGTCTGCTTCCAGAACTGAGCATATGTGTTGTTGTTTAGGAGTTCATTCCTCTTCTTGATCTATTTGTACTTGTCAAAGATATTTGACCATGTTTGCAAATGAGATGATTCGGCTAACAGAGTAGTGTCTGTTTGTTTTTTATATGAATATGTTGACACTATGAACTGACTATCTGAAAAGGTTAAGGAATGTGGTTCCTCCATGACTATGGTGGACTTAATTTCTCCTTCTTTGAGCACGTCTATTGTGTGACTAGTTTTGGCCCTTTTCTGTGGATTTGGAAGTCTTCAGCTGACACCTCTGTGACTAAAGGGGAAACCTCTTTCATTTCCCTCTTTTTTGTTTGTATTTGAGGTGTGTTGGTATGTGACGCAGTGGCAGGGGGAGGTTGTTCTTCTGTTTCCAACAATGTGTTCACTTGCCAATTTGTCTGGTTCATATAATTTTCTACCTCTAGATTTTGTATGTGAGCATAAGGAGTGCTCCTTTGTTAGACTTTGAGATATGAGATAACACCAAATGGGTCATAATTCCATCTGAAAATCTGAGAGAAATTCATTTGTTTCAGGAGGTTGTCTGCCTCTTCTCCTAGAGCTCTGTTGTTGCATATGAAAGGGCCAATTTGGGTCTTGATTTTGAGTTGTTGTTTCTTCTTGACTGAAACAAAATGGATATCATTAGAGTTCACCATCTACCTGATGTATTCCAGTGCGAAGATCCTTACAGGGAGATATTTTGGTAGTCTGTATGGTGGCAGCTCAGATCCATACAATCTTATTTCAGTGTGGTTTTGATATAAGTACCAATCTCCTATTTTGGCTAGATCAGAGAGATGAAGGATTATCTGAATTTATTCATTGATCCTTGGCTCTATTCTATTTCTCATCATGCAAAAAACTGGGTTATAAAACTGGTCAATGAAATCCTTGAAGATGAATTCAGTTGAGTTTTTCCTCACTAGTGAGGTCCATGAGGTTACTGACTATGGGTTTCCTTCCTGATCCAATTTCTGAAAAGCACATGAAAAACTTTCTGGCTGAAAAAACAAGAATAAATACACCAGCACTGAGGAATATCTTAACATTCCTTCTGTTGAAAACCTGAAAACTGATCATGTATGTTATAATCTAGAAAATGACTGAAATCAAATTGAACTGTGTCTTTTTCTTTTGTGGAAAAAATGGACAAAAAAACTAAGATAGGTTCATCAACCCATTCATTTGAGAAGTATCCTAATAGGTAACAAAGAATGGAAATAATATTGTTTTCCCTGACAGAAAATATGGAGGATGGATAGGGAGTATTTTTCTTGGGCAATTGAGCGTCTTCTAGCAGAAAGATCTTGAAAATATGGGCTCTTTGGGGGAAAGAAATCTTTTGGTACAGGTCGTTCAGGGCCTCGATGGAAAAAGGGATTGCAGGGTCACTTCTTTGGATCTATAGCATATGATTAATGGATTCGGGGGTAATGATGAACATGGTTTTTCCAGAAGAGGAAACTATGGCCCTTTGGTCAGGAAGATAATGGGCTTGGAATTTCAAAGTGAATTCGAGGAAGTGGAAGGTCTGAGGGAACATGTACAGAGGAAAATTGGACTCTCAAAGTCCAATTTCATCACTCTGATCTAGGAAGATATCCTTTAGCCAAAAGTGTAATTAGAAGAAGTCGAATTCACACTTCGGCTCTGTAATCTTGTAATCCTTATTTTCCAAGGGGATATGATCTAGGTCAACAGAAGAGGGAATAATCAGATTTTCATACGCTTCAGCGGATTTGTCTTTGGGGGCCATGACTAACAAAATTTTAAGGTGGATTAATGGAAAACTATAAATTTCCTAGGTTAATTTTTGCCTCTTGACAGTGAATCGTTGTGGCAGTTGGCCTTGACGTGGTGTCCACAGTGTATGGATCTACAAATAGTATTACAAGATAAAGAAATGGGTTTTACAGTGTAACAGGGGTGTCTATTATGACACAGTGTGATGACGGGGTGATTAAGGGTCACGAGGAGAGAATTGATTGGCTTACGGATATGTGGGGTGTGATGTGCGAAAGGTGGTAGTGGGGTACAGTGGCATAATGAGGTGGGCGTTATTATTGGGTAGTGGTTTGGTAGGATTTTGGAGGGGGAGTTAGTTCGTAAGTGGATTTGAGTAGGGGGGGTTTGAAATGCTGAGAGAGTGACACATAATGTGGGGCCATCATGGGGGGAACCACAATTCTTGACCCCCCCCCCACACACACACACTGTTAAAGGAAGAAAGGTTGGGGGGTCCAAAATACTCTGAGGACTATTGAACTGGGCGCTACTAGATGTCATCGATGAAACTTGTGGAGATTTTAGTCGCTACATGACAAAGAGTTTTATCCATTAGAAAAATTAGGATAAAATCATACAATGGGTAGCGCTAAGCTCACCCTTTCCATTTATTCACCAAGGTCTTATTTCCTAAGGTAAAATTATCAAAGTTTACTCAAATAAAGGGTATTTTAACCACCCCGTTCCATTTTTTATTGAAATAAACATCAATAACCTACCTCCTAACCTAATAAACTAACATATTAATCCTACTTAGACTATTGGATTAATTATTACTCTAACCTAGCTAATTTGGCCAAGATTATACTATTTGACCAAATTTATTCACTAATCTATCTAATTTGGCCAAGATTAAATTGTTTGACCAAATTTATTTTCTAACCTATCAACATAAATTCAAAGAGTTTGATCGTGATTATACAGTATGATTCAAACCAAATTTATTTTTCATGGGGTTTTGTATCTTCTCTTTTTTTATTTTGTCTTTATTATTTTTTATACCCTCTTTTCATTTTTTCTATTTTTATCCTTTTCTTTTTCTTTTTCTTTTATTTTTGTAAATCATTTGCAGAATAAAATATTATTTACAATGAAATATGACTAGAGGAAGAAATTCTAATCACCATGTGATACTATGAAATATAGGGTTATAATAGTGGCTCCACTTGGGGATGGTGTTCTCCTTGTGAGGTGCCAAGAACCGGCTACATGTTTCCTTGAATCTTCTTCTCCAATACTTTTCTACATTCTAATTGGATTTATTGTAAATGTAAATGTAAATCTGGTGACATTGATAAGGGGCTTAGGGCCTTCTCTTCGAGCTTCAACCAATGATAAAAGTCACCCACACATGACAACAAAAGTAAAATGGTATTTACAATTAAGTGAGTGAGAAAAAATTTCATTCTTGTGAAACATAGTGTTTAAGAATTCTGTCATTGAGAGGTCCTCCTGGCAGATATTCTCCATCCATATCTTTGATCAAAAATTCATTGCTTCCTCTCTAGGCATGTATTGTGAATGTACCTTTCCATAGATTCTCAAATTTTCCATGCTTGCCCTTTTCTTCATTCCTTGAGTCCCATTTCAGTACTTTATCTCCTAACTGTAAGTCATCATCCTTGGTCCTTTTGTCATAGAGTTTCTTGATATTCTCCTGAATCACCTAAGTTTGGTTGTATACCTCTTCTCTGGACTGTTGCAGTTGTATAGTCTAATTAATACTCCTCTAGATGTCATTTGGTTCTACCTGTACTTCGTGCAATAACTTCATGACATGGACACCTAGAGAAGTACGAAAGACAACATCTATTCCATAGACCAAATGGTATGGGGACATGCCAATTGACCTCTTTGTAGTGAGTCTATCTACCCACAACACATGTACCAACTTATTGTGCCATGATTTTTTGTTGTCCTGCAACAACTTCTTGATGATGTTGACCAGACTCTTGTTTGAAGACTCTGCTAATCCATTGCCTTGGGGGTAATAGGATGTAGAGTGTCCTAAGGTGATTTGATATGTAAGGTAGCTAGAGAGGTAGTGGGGGGGCCCAGAGGGCCCATAGTAATAATAGTGGAGGTCATTCAATGTAAGGTGGACTAGGTCCACTATATTATTAAATAAGGCCCACTATGGTAGTTAGATATAATAAATGTAAAAGGACTTCTTAGAAGGTTCTACTTCTAGAAGATTCCTCCTCTAGAATGTTCTTAGGTGATGGTAGCACTATATAAAGGGGTTCAAGAAATGTAATGAGACATGAAAAGAAGTATTGTATTTGGAGAAATAGCTCAATAGGAGGATGCCCCCTCGAAGAGGCAAGTGAACAGGAGAGGATCCCTTCCATAATAGGATCCATTGTATGGTGTTGCCCTACCTCAAGGGTTTCGGTAATAAATAGTGTGGTTTCTTCTATATTTCTCTGTGGATATATTGTGTATTTAGTATTTGTGGTGATTATATTTGTATATCTATTCAAGTTCTTAACAAGTGGTATCAGAGAACTTTCCTTGGCCGGAGTTGTGGGCAAATATTTTTTATTTTTGCAGATTTTTTTTTCGGAGCAGAAAAAAGAGGGCCGCGACATCATCGAAGTTTTCGGTATATTTCGGTGCAAAATTTGCAGAAAATGGTTGTATATTTGAGTTCCTCTCAGAAAAACACCCAATTTAAAAAAAAAAATCGACCGAAACGGAGTCCGGAAGGTCAAGATATTGAGGTCTTAAAATCTGTAATTTTTCAGGGTTTTTTCTACGGACGGCGACGCGATTTGTTTTTATTTTTGTAGCATTTGGAAGCCAAATATTCCCAAATAAATTACATATCTGAGTTCCTCTCACAATTTCACCCAATTTCAAAAAAAAAAATCATACGAAACAGAGTCTGGGAAGTGAAGTTATGAGCATTTGAACTTCAACAGTTTTTAGGGTTTTTCCAGAAAAAGCCGCGATTTTCTGCCGAAACTTATTGGGTCTATTTTTTGGGTTTTCAGATGGCTATTTCTTCTCAAACCTTGAAAGAAATTATTGAATCATTCAAAGTCCAATTGGATGACAGATTGGATGCATTTGCACATGGCCTCACAAACAGCCTCACACATAGCCTCACAGTCAGCCTCACATATGGCCTCAATGATAGTTTTCATAGTATTCAAGATTCATTGAATGACATGTAGGAGAGATTTCTTATGCAGGGCCTCATGAATGAATATAATCAAGAATGATATGCTTGGTATGATTTTGAGGACGATTGTGATGATTGGTATATGGATAGTTGTCATTTCTGGGATGACAACCACTTCCATATTTTATTTGATGACTCTACTCCACCTTCTGTAGAGAACATCAATGTCTCAGATCAGAAGCTAGTTACCAGCATTCAGTCTGCATATTCTACAGTGGTATTATTCCTTTCAAATTCTTCTATGACCATTTTCTACTATGTGGATGGATCTTCTTATTTGGATCCACATGATAGGTGTCAGTCTTTGGAGCATCATTTGGAGTTGGTTATTGGGTTCCAAAATCTTCTACGGGGAGTTCACATGAGCACTTGGACATGGGACCCGGGCTTA
>ML801578.1:68446-85506 GCA_009831015.1 Picea engelmannii
ACTAGGTCCACTATATTATTAAATAAGGCCCACTATGGTAGTTAGATATAATAAATGTAAAAGGACTTCTTAGAAGGTTCTACTTCTAGAAGATTCATCCTCTAGAATGTTCTTAGGTGATGGTAGCACTATATAAAGGGGTTCAATCAATGTAATGAGACATGAAAAGAAGTATTGTATTTGGAGCTGAAGCTCAATAGGAGGATGCCCCCTCGAAGAGACAAGTGAACAGGAGAGGATCCCTTCCATAATAGGATCCATTGTATGGTGTTTCCCTACCTCAAGGGTTTGGTAATAATAAAGTGTGGTTTCTTCTATCTTGCTTTGTGGATCTATTGTGTATTCAGTATTTGTGGTGATTATATTTTTAGATCTATTCAGGTTCTTAACATGATATTTGCTGCAAAACTCTATCATCTTCTTATATTTTAATGATTTTGCGTTGTCAATGATAATTTTTCTGGGAAATCCAAATCTAGAAAGAACGTTAGTTTCCAAAAACTTGATGATCACATCATCAATGGATTTCCTGGTGGGTACAACTTAAATCCACTTGGTGAAATAATCAGTGGTTGTGAGAATCCAATGGTGTTGGACAGATGATGGTGGATGGATTTATCTAATGAAATCCATCCCCCATTGTTGAAATGGAGATTTAACTGAAATTGGCTTCAAAGGTCAAGGCATAAGTTTCCTTTTGCCTTCAAAGATATAACATTTATGACAGGAGGTCACTCTCTTGTGGACATATGCAAATAAAGTTGGTCAGTAGAAACCAACTCTAAGAATTTTATTGGCAGTGGTATTCCAATTCAAATTTCCACCACAGTCACCTTCATGAAATTCCTACAAATCTTTATTAGCTTCATCTTTCAACAAACAATTTAGTAGAATCCCTCCAACATTATTCCAATACAAATTGCCATTCAAAATACAATACTTCATAGCTTTGAGTTTCAAAAATCTAGCTTTAGTTTTATTTAAACTAGGAGGATCTTGTAGATGATGTAAAACAAAAATAAGGTCTGGATACCAGGGAGAGTTTGAGAAAACCTCTTTAACTTGGGGAGTCGACTTCTCTTCTTGTTCATCAACTACAGCTAGAAAATTAATGTCTAAATCATGAAAGTTGGACTCAACCATCAGTTTGGCTAATCCTTGACCCTTGATAAGCTTGATTGGTTTGATATAAATATCATATTCAAGGATCACAACAATCCATTTACCCCTTCTACCATCTGGATTGTATTGACTTAGAATATCTTTCACCACAACATTAGGGACATACGAAATAATATGTGAGTGGAGAATATATACTCTGAAATCTTTAATTTCTTTTACCAAAGCAAAATATTTATTTTTCATGATGTCATAATTCAATGCAAAATCTCTCAAATATTTACTGAAGAAATCAATAGGTTTTTCATGGCCTTTATTGTTCTTCTGCAAAAGAATTGTTGTAATGGCATTCTCAGAGGAAAATGAGAATAGAAGGAAATATTTGGTGTAATTAGGGCTAATAAGAACATGGGATTCTGTTAAGGATTTTTTCACCTAATCAAATGAATGTTTAGCTTCTATGGTCCATTTTATTATTGTATATTTTTTCAACATATTTGTTATGTTTCTGAGAAGTTCTGTCAAGTTAGGGATAAATCTTCTTAGAAAGTTTATTTTTCCTATGAAAGACTACAATTCTTTTATGTTTTTGGGATGATCTATTTTTTGAATGGCTTCAATTCTACTAGGATCAATTTTAATTCCATCCTTGGATATCATGTGTCCTAACAATTTTCCTTCTTCTTGACCAAACAATATTTTCTTTGGATTTAGTGAAATTCCAAATCTCCTACATTTTTCAAAAACTTTTCTAAGGTGGAGTAAGTGTTCTTCGTCTATTTTTGAAAAAAATAGTTACATCATCCAGGTATATAACGATGAATCTTCCAAGTTCATACACAAAAGCAATATCCATTGCTCTCTTAAATGTGGCCCCCAAATTCATTAAACCAAAAGGCATTTTCACATACATGAAAGTGCCCCAAGGTGTAGTAAATGTTGTTTTCTCTTGATCATCAGGGTGCAATAAAACTTGGTTGTAACAAGAAAAAATATCTAAAAGGGAAATGCTACTGGCTCCAACTACCTTCTGTAAAATATGGTCCATTTTGGGCAAAGGATAGTTATCTTTAGGAGAGACTTTGTTGAGGTTTCTGAAATCAATACACAATCTGATTTCTCCACTCTTCTTCCTGGTTGGAACTAAATTGGACACCCATTTAGAGAACCTTAATGGGACAATGATTTTAGCATCATACATCTTTTTTATTTCCTTTTTAATTAGAGGCATCAACTTTGATTTAATTCTCCTAAGTTTTTGTTTGAAAGGATTTTGATCTTCTTTTATGGGAATTTTGTGTTGTATAATGCCAATATCACAGGATTTTAGATCTTCATAGCTCCATGCAAAAACATCTATAAATTATTTAAACAATTTTATGTATTTCTGTTTTTTAGCAGGAGGTAAAGATTTTGATACTTTAATCATCTTTGGTTATTTTTTCAGTTCCAATATTATAGTCCTCAAATTCTTTTCCAGTAGGTTCATTTTTTGGTTTTTTAGCTACATCATCAAAATCAAACAATTCTTCCAATGGGACTAATCCTCTAGGCATAATATTATACTTTAATTGCAAAAAAACTGAATTTTCTTCTTTTTCATTTATTTCTTCTAAATCTATATTATTTACACTTTCTTTTTCATCATCACTATCTACATCAATATTTGCACATTCAAACTCATTTTTTGATTCCATAAAATCATCAATTTGTTCATCAATACCAAAAACTTGCCAATACATGATATTGTCTGGGGCAACAGATCTGCACTTCATCTCAACTGTATACTGGTGATTAGGATGAAATGGTATCTTACAAGTGGCTATTGAGGTAGCCAGACCATCAACAAGTATGTTTTGGTCTCCGGGAATGGCTTGCAAATCATATTCAGTAAAACATTGCAAGAAATCTAAAACAACATTTCTATAGGCTCCCAGTCTTGGGTGTTTAGCAGAGTACTCACCTTTGACCTATTTTATTATGAGTTCAGAATCATCCCTTATTGAAATTCTCTTAGCACCAAGAATTTTTAAAAGTTTCAAATCTAGCATTAATGCTTCATACTCGGCTATGTTGTTGGTACACTGGAAATTCAATTTGTAGGAATAGATTTATGTATATCTTGCTTTTGAATTTGAAACCCACACTCCATCTCTAGATCCCTCCTTACTGACATCACCATCAAAGTCTAAAATCCACAGAGGTTCTGTTGGTTCATCAGATTGTATCATCATGGTGTTGTCTTCTTCAAGGGTAGCTTTGATTTATTCTAAGTTATAAACATCATCCTCCAAGTTTGAAATTTGAATTTCCATGTCTCCATCATTGTATAAAATAAAGGAGTCAAGATCAAAATGAACAAAGTATAAGGGGTAGTTATGTGGTTTCTCTTGACTACTAACCATGTATTTCATTAGTGTCTCTCTGTAAACTCTCCTTTACTGACCAAATAATGGGATGGTGGTATAATACATTTCCAGTTGTAAGGTACCCTATAATTTGGCTCCCCGTGAGAGAGACAGTAACATGCCATACTTGGGAGGTATGTCTACAACAACTATGTCCATTACCATACTCTTGGCTGGGATTTTTGCCAAAGTAATACACAAGTCTTTGATAAGACCTATGCATTTTAATTTACTGGAATCAAACAAATATAAATCCTTGTAAGGTCTAGTGATATCCAATCCTAATTTATCCATAACATCCTTAGGCATAATGTTGTGTGAAGAACCATAATCTAGCATGGTATTGTGCAAAGTCTTATCATGAATATTCAAACTGATGTAAAAAGGAGGTACACCACCACTTTCATATTTTCCATTAACTTTAGGCCCAAATAACAGTTCTGGTTGATCATCAACAATGTTTACTGTGTCTACTCCCATTCCTATCTCTATGTTCAAAGCTTTGATCACTTGTGATACATAAGCATTTTTGTTCATTAACTCTGTTAAGGGAATATATATCTTGATTTTTTCCAATTCACTTTCCAAATTGGATGAGGTTGGAGTTTTATTTTGATTAGGGAGGTGTGTTTTCTCAAAAACATTCTTCTATGAAGTATCTCTAGGCTGACTAGTGTAGGGAACATCAACTTCAACTATTTTTGATAAAGAGTCAGATACTCTTCTTGTTGGAACCTCTGAATTTTTCTTTGGAGGGCTATCAGGACCTTTGTTGGCAGGTGTGTTTGCTGTCTTTTTAAAGTCGGAAGCTTTCTTGGTTGGATTATCATTAGACTTATTACTTATCAAGTTATATTGTCTGTGAATTTCTATTATCGCATTTTCAAAAGCTTGATGTTCTGATTCTTCCTCATCAACTTTAGTTTGTGACAAAAGGAAAAGATCTTAACATAGAATCATTGTCATTTAATCCCATAAGATTAATCTGAACATCATCAAGTCCCTCAATTTTTTCTTCCCCTTCATCAACATAATTTTCTTGGAAAGGAGGTCTAATCTACTGATCAGGGCCTCTTTGTTCTCTTTGTTCTCTAGGTTCTCTTTGTCTTATTTGGGGAGGATTTCTCCTGAAATTAGGATTTCTGATTTGGGGACTAGGTTGATTTTATCTTGGTGTATTTATATTGGTGATTTCTAATCTTTCCATCATTCTTTCCATATTTCTGACTAAGGAGCCTATTTTGGCATCAACAATGGAAGTGGAAGGTTCATCTTTGATAGTCAGTCTCCTCTATGTTCTTTATCTGACTCTCTTAGATAACAGATTTGCCTCTACACTCACAACACATCTTTGCATTTCTTCCAAAGTTGCAGGGTTTCTCTCTCTCAACTGATAGGACATATCAACATCAAAACCATCAGGGAACTTAATCAAAGCTAAGCCTTGAGGAGGTTTAATATTGGTTGGAATTTCATTGTAAATGTTATTAAATCGAGTGCAATAATCATGTACACTTTCCCCTTGGTTTCTTTTGATGCTTTCATATTCAGATAATATTCGAAGTGGATTTTTCTTTATTTCCCATCTATTGAGAAAAGACTGGTGAAAGACAATAATGTCATTAAGGCTAGCAGTTGTTAAGTCTTGAACCATTTATTAACATCACCAGTTAAACTTTGGGAAAAGAGTCTCATTTGGACATCGGCCTCATCTACTTCTTGCAAGTCGAAGAAGTCATTCATTTTGTCCACATGTTGTTGAGAAGTCATGCTTCCAGTGCCATCAAACTGAGGAATCCTAGTTTGATAATCCTGGGCCATATTGTGTAAGGGAGAAGCCAAAACAAGGGGAGAATATATGGCTGCCATGATTGGTGGAGGAGGTTGGATAGCAGGAACTCCTGTGGCAGGTTGGATGGTAACCTGCATAATTGTTGGAGAAGTGGTGGAAGATGTGGAAAAAGCAGGGCTGGAAGATATAGGATGAGTTATTTGAGGATTAATAGAAGATGAAGAGATAGAAAGGGAAAAAAGTTCAACATAATGTTGAACGTAGGCTTTGTGCAGAGATTGATCAAAGTTTGATGCTAGATCTTGTAATTTCTCAAAAACTAGAAGGATTTGTTGATCAAGATCTACTCCAGGAGAGTGTATTTCAGGGGTTCTAGGCTGAAGGATAGCTTGATCTAAAACTGTTTCATCCACACAGCTATCAAATTTGGTTCTGAAAAGACTATGCTCAAATGGTAGATCAAACTATATGTCTTGGATTGTGACAAACTTCTCTAGAAGAGAGGTTGCCCTAGGAAGAGGGCTACTACTCCCTTGACTTTCTTTTGTACTTATTTTTCTAATTAATCTTTCATGATTATCTACTACTTTTACAGGTTGTGGATCAAGATGAGATATGGTATGATCTTTTTTTGAAGCCAGAACTTAAACTTTAAGAAACCTAATTAATTATTTACAAATTTTAACAACCTGTGAACATTTATCTCTTGAAATTTAGATCTTTGATTATTCAAAAATAAAGTTTTAATACTTAGGGAAGACAATTCATAAAGTTGGAAAATGTGTTCATTCCCTAGTATGGTCGCCACTATGTTAGCACTTTGTAATTTCCATAGGTTGTAGAAGGGTAGAAGAAATTGACAGAGGTAACTTATCATACCCACTTTGGAAGCTTGGATCTAGCCCTGTCAGCTTCAGAGTTAGATCTTTCTATATGATTTAGATTTTTTTTGAGTTTTAAATGTTAGGCTAGTTATGATAGTTTGAAATTTGTTTGTTTGTAGTAATTGGCTGAAAAAATGCTTAATTTTCCATTGGGATTTGGGGTCTTTACTTAAAGATGAGGATCAGATTCAGACTTTTCTGAGGGTTTCTTCACAGGGAAGGGTAGTAAAATTGTTGGACCTATTGAGGTTAAATGAAATGAATAAAATAGAACAATATGGGAAAGTCCACTAAGCAGAGAAGCAGTTAAGAATTCCTTTACTCAATTTTAGATGAAAACATATAGACCATTAAAATACCAGAGACATAGTATACAAGATAAATTATGTTCTATTGACGTCTTTTTAATGATTAGAATTTGAAATACATAAATGATCAGAGAGAAAAAGATAACACTAAACAAAGAGAGAGAGACAACACCAACAATATGACACAAGAATCATGTGAGCAAGCCTGTTTTATTAACGGTCGATCCTTTGAAAAATTACACAATAGCTCCTGGGTGCAAAAATCAACCCTCAATACTTCGAAGGAAGAAGTATTTATAAAAATATTTACATACGATCCTGCCATAAATGACTAGGATATTATGGAGGAAATATCTAAATAATTAGATCTCAATATTACAAAATATAGGAATTATGTTGATCTGTTCGGATCATGGGTGTTGATTTCTTGGAAGTAGTTGGTGACTCATATATTTGACTTTGGATGACTACTCCATGATGACTCGAACCTCAAAAATTATCTTTACTCAAGTAAAGAACATAGATCTTCCCATCTCTTTTTACCTGGGATGGAAACCTTGAGTAATTTTCTATATATCTCATCCATTTCAGTATACTTGGAAAAAGTGGGTTTTGTGATGAAGATATGTCTTATCTCGTGTTGGATAGTCAAGTCAAACTGTAATGTCTCTAGGAAATCTTTACCAGTAATCCTTCCTTGTATCCCTGCAAATTTGGAACTGTCCTTTGCCACTGCACTGATATTTCGTTTTTAATCTGACAGATTGATTAGCTTGTCATTGAGTACTAATAGTCCATGGAGACCTTTCTTATGTAGTTCTTCAATCTTAATGAAAAATATATGCACTCCAATGTCCATCACCTGAGCCTTCTCTTCTAGTTGCAGCATCAATCCTTTCTTGGTCGAGACCTTCTTGATATCAAGGATGGTCTCTGTCCTATCTTCAACTTCCATTTCTTCTAACTCCTCCTTGTTTTTGGAATTTAGGAATTTGATGAGTTCAGTGGCCTCTGCAGGTCTTTCTCCTAGATTTTCTTTGATTTTCCCAATTTCTTCTATGGCCTTCTATACCAATTCATGTTTTTCAAAGATGATCTGTATGGATGGCCATATTTCTTCCATAGACCTGCTGATATCCACCCAAATGTTTTCTTTAGCTTGGGATAAGATCTGTGCCATGACAGTCTCTTTCTGTAGCTTCTGTAGTTGTTGACTAAGCCTCTAAGACTTATGCATTTATGCATGGTGACTGGCCTAGAAAATAGAATTTAGCTCTTGGAGTTTTTTAACTTCTTCTTGTAGTTTTTTGATCTCCTCCCCTTGGAGGGCATGTCTTCCATAGATTTCACAAGTTTCTTAGATGCATCTTAAACTTGCACTGGAATTGCTGATGGAATCTTTGTTGATGTAACTGCTTCTGTTGTTCTACTTCTTTTGAGAGGTACTACCTCCAGTGGGATCATGGCCATATGTAAATGTTTTTTATTCTCCTTTACCAGCTTATCCATTTCTTCTTCCATCTCTCTTATATATGAATTATGTTCCATGATAAGCTTCAACATTTCTTCTTTGTGGCCTACAGTTTTAGCCACCTCTTTTGCTTGTGAATATTTAGTAGATGGAAGCTTAAATTTCTTTCTCAAGGATGTTGTATCAACATTTTTATTCTTCACTAATTCCTTAGATGCCTTGACATTTGTTGGTTCATACCCAATCTTCAACACCAATTCTTCAAGTGATTTGATCTTATTGTCTTTGGCCAAAGAAGAGATTTTTTCCAACTTCAATTGGGACTGAATGTTATTCAGGGACACCTGCAATTTTGAAGAAGTTAATGAAGTGTTTTTCAAGGTGGAGAATATTATCTCCCTTGTTTTCCTATGGATATCCATTTGGTCCACTCAATGGACATCCTTCACATAAAACTCAAAGGAAGTCTTCTTGTAGCCAGTAACTGTCTTGGGATGAGGAACTTGTGCTTGCACGAATTCCAATTGCATTCTTCCTTTATCTGTGTCAAATACTGATAGTAGTCTATGTTGAGTAGTGGAGGTCTGCTTCCAGAAATGAGCATATGTGTTGTTGTTTAGGATTTCATTTCTTTGCTTGATCTGTTTGTACTTGTCAAAGATATTTGACCTTGTTTTCACATGAGATGATTCGGCTAACAAAGTAGTGTCTGTTTATTTTTTAGATGAATATGTGGACACTATGAAATGACTATCTGAAAAGGTTGAGGAATGTGGTCCCTCCATGCCTATGGTGGACTGCATTTCTCCTTCTTTGAGCATGTCTGGTGTGTGACTAGTTTTGTCCCTTTTTCTGTAGACTTGGAAGTCTTTAGCTGACACCTCTATGACTGAAGGGGAAACCTCTTTCCTTGCAATCTTTTGTCTTTGTATTTGAGGTGTGTTGGTATGTGAAGCTGTGACAGGGGGAGGTTGTTCCTTTGTTTCCAACAATGTGTTCACTTGCCAATTTGTCTTGTTCATATACTTTTCTACCTCTGGCTTCTATATGTGAGCATAAGGAATGCTCCTTTGTTTGAATCTGAGCTCTAAGATGACACCAAATGGGTCATAATTCCATGTGAAACTCTGAGTGAAACTCATCTATTTCAGGAGGTTGTCTTCCTCTTCTCCTATAGCTCTGTTGTTGCATATGAAAGGGCCAATTTGGGTCTTGATTCTGAGTTGTTGCTTCTTCTTGACTGAAAAAAAATGGATATCATCAGAGTTTACCATATGCCTGATGTATTCTAGTGCAAAGATCCTTATAGGGGGATATTTTGGAAGTTCGTATGGTGGAATCTCACATCCATACACTCTTATTTCAATGTGGTTTTGATATAAGTACCAATCTCCTATTTTGGCTAGATCAGAGAGATGAAGGATTCTTTGAATTTCTTCATTGATCCTTGGCTCTATTATGTTGCTCATCATGCAAACCACTGGGTGATAAAAATGGTCAATGAAATCCTTGAAGCTTAATTCAGTTGACTTTTTCCTCACTAGTGAGTTCCATGAAGTTACTAACTGTGGGTTTCCTTCTTGATCCAATTTCTGAAAAGCACATGAAAACTTATTTGACTGAAAAACCAAGAATAAATACAACAACACTGAGGAATATATGAACATTCCTTCTGCTGAAAACCTGAAAAACCTGAAAAACTGACTGAAATCAAATTGAACTGTGGTTTTTTCTTCTGTGGAAAAAATGGACAAAAAACCTAAGATAGGTTCATCAACCCATTCATCTGAGAAGTATCTTAACAGGGAACAAAGAATGGAAATAATCTGGTTTTCCCTGACAAAAAAGATGGAGGATGGATAGGGAGGTTTTTTCTTGGGCATTTGAGCGTCTTCTGGTAGAAAGATCTCGAAAATCTAGGATCTTAGGGGGAAATAAATCTTTTGGTACAGGTCATTCAGGGCCTCGATGGAAAATGGGATTATAGGGTCACTTCTTTGGATCTGTAGCATATGATTAATGGATTTGAGGGTAATGGTGAACAGGGTTTCACCAGAAGAGGAAAATATGGCCCTTTGGTCGGGAAGATAATGGGCTTGGCATTTCAAAGAAAATTCGGGGAAGTGGAAGGTCTAAGGGAACATGTATAGAGGAAAATTACACTCCCAGAGTCCAATTTTGTCACTCTGATCCAGGAATATATCCTTTATCCAGAAGTGTAATTTGAATAATTCAAATTCACACTTCATCTCTGTAATCTTGTAATCCTTATTTTCTAGGGGGATATGATTCAGGTCAATGAGAGGGGGAAGAATCAGATTCTCATACGTTTTAGTGGATTTGTCTTTGGGGGCCATGATTAACAGAATTCTAAGGTGGATTAATGGCATAATGTAAATTACACAGATTAATTTTCTCCTATTGACAGTGAATCGTTGTGGCAGTTGGCTTGAAATATTTCCTTGGCACGGTGTCCACAGTGTATGGATCTGCAAATCGTGTTACAGGGTGAAGAAATGGGTTTTACAGTGTAATGAAGGTGTTTGTTATGGTGTGGGGTGATGACGAGGCAATTAACGGTCATGAGGAGGGAATTGATTGGCTAACGGGTATGTGGGGTGTGACGTGTGCTAGGTGGTAGTGTGGTATGGTGGCAGAGTGAGGTGGGCGGTATTGGGTAGTGGTTTGGTAGGATTCCAGAGGGGGGGGGAAGTAGGTGGTAAGTGGATTTGAGTGGGGGGGGGTCCGAAATGATGAGAGAATGGCACGTAAGGTGGGGCCAGCATGGGGGAAACTTCCATTCCGTACCTCCCTCACTGTTGAAGGCAAAAAGGTCGGGGGCAGGGGGGGGCTGAAATACTCTAACGATTGTCGATCTGGGCGTTGCTAGATGTCGCCGATGAAAACTGTGTAGATTTAAGTCACTACATGACAAATGGTCTTATCCATTAGAAAACTTAGGATAAAATCATAAAATGAGTAGCACTAATCTCACCCTTTCCCATTTATTCACTAAGGTCTTATTTCCTAAGGTAAAAATATCAAAATTTACTCAAATAAATGATATTTTAACAACCCCTTTCCATTTTTTATTGAAGTAAACATCACTAACCTACATCCTAACCTAATCAACTAACATATTAATCCAGCTTATACTATTGGATTAATTATTACTCTAAGCTAACTAATTTGGCCAAGATTATACTGTTTGACCAAATTTATTCACTAATCTATCTAATTTGGCCAAGATTAAACTATTTGACCAGATTTATTTTCTAACCTATCAACATAAATTCAAAGATTTTGATCATGATTATATGTATGATTCAAACCAAATTTATTTTTCATAGGATTTTATATCTTCTCTTTTTTTATTTTGTCTTTTATTATTTTTTATACCCTCTTTTCATTTTTTCTATTTTTATCCTTTTCTTTTTCTTTTTCTTTTTCTTTTTTTTTTCTTTTTGTAAATATTGTAGAATAAAATATTATTTACAATGAAATATGACTAGAGGAAGAAATTCTAATCATCAGGTGATACTACGAAATATAGGGTTATAACATGTTAAATGCTAGAAAGAAATTGTCGATCAGGTCCCACACCTTATTTCTGTATTGCTTAAGCCTCTGTTGTTTAGCTTGAGAGACATTCTTAACTTGATTGGTGATTAACTCATAATCACAAAAAACTGCTAGACAATCAATGGCCATGTCTTTGGAAGCCCTCAATCCCAACACCATAGCTTCATATTCAGCTATATTGTTAGTAGTTTCAAACTCCAGCTTATAAGAGAGTGTTATTACCTCTTGTGAAGGGGAAATGAGGAGTATGCATGCCACAGATCCTTCCTTTGATGAAGATCCATCGAAATACATCTTCCATACTTTGTTTTGCTGACCTGTCAATAGGTGATCCTTGCATTGGCTAACTGATATTTCGGTTTCATCATCATTTAAATGAAAAACAGATGAGTTGATCTCATTCTCAACAACATAAATTGGGTGATTTCTTGGGTTCTGATGGTCACTGACGATGTAGGATAAAATTAACTCCCTGTATATCCTACTATGTTCCCCTCCAAACACATGGATGGTGGCGTAAGTGAGGTCCATTTGTAATTATCCTCCAACCTTCTTAGCCCAAGTTCTCGATAAGAGAATACCAAACTTTGGGGGAATGTCAGCCACAACAATGTCCATCACTACACTCTTCATTGGTAATTGTGCTAAAGAAACGACCATATATTTTATCAGTCCCAGACATTTTACTTTCTTAGAATCAAAGGAGTACAGGTCTTGGTAAGGTTTGGTGATATCCAGACCTAGTTCTTCCATAACAACTTTGGCCATAACAATGTGCAAGGATCCTGATTTCGTAAGACAGTTATGCAAGATCTTATCATGGACATTTAAAGATATATAGAATGGTGGAGAATCATCAGAGCCATACTCAATGTGTGGACCCACAGTAATGGTTGGTTTTTCATCCTACAAGCTAATTAAATCAGAAGATACACTAGAAGTGGTTGGCTGCTGAACTTTCATGATATATTTTTTGAAAGGTTCATTCTTCATCAATTTTCTCAAAGGAACAGGGATCTTGATCTTTCTCAAATCATGTTCTAGGATGAAAGAGGTTGGTGACCTATCAAATTCCTTTATTTCAGGGACTACAGGTTTAGATGGGGGAATTTGTTGAGTTTTGGATGACATACCTTTACTTGGATTTGGCTTGGAAGGGACTTCAACCTGTTTGTTTTGATCAGAGGTAGTGGCTTTGGGAGCCCCCGTTCTTGTCCTCAAATCATATTTTTTCTGGGGTTGGCCTTGAATAGCTCCCTCTTCCCCTATCTGATTATCAAACTGATTTGACAGTTGTTCTACCTCATATTCTTGATGTGTTAAGTGATTGGTATAATAATCTGTTTCATTGAAAAGTACAACAATATCCTCTACAACATCATTGTCTGCATATGTCTTCTCAATTTGATGGTTTTGGAAAGGAGGCACTACCCTTTGATCATCAACATTCCTCCTTTCTCTCTGCATTATCTGAGGTGCAACATTAGGCCTTCTAAACTGATTTGGATTTCTATTTCCAGCCCCTTGAAAAGATCTATTTGGTTGTTTATATTCCCATTTCAACTTAGCTATTTTAGATGTCAGATCCTTCAAAGTTTTGTTCATTTCATCAAATTTGGGATTAGATGTGGCTGAGTTAAAAGAGGAAAGGGAATCTTCTCTCCGTTTCTTCTTGTATTTATCAGATATAGTCTTTAACCGGTCTGATGCCAAGATATTGGATTCAACCTTAATGGCTTCTTCCTATTAGAATATGATGGATGTGCTCGTTTTACCATAACCTTGACAGAGAATCATTCTGAAAGAAAAATCTAGGCTATACAGCCAAACATAGGGTGGTGCACCTTTCTTCAAGGATAGCACACCAAACAAGAGTTGATCAGATAGTCTAAACCATAACCAAGAGATAGTCCAAGACAAAACGTAATCTACTAGCTGCAGCAGTTGCAACGAAAACTCTCCTCCAAAATTGCACACAAAGTGGCTAACTGTAGTGCACACAAGTGAGCTATGCAGTTATGAGAATGCCTACCAGAATGAAAGACTGCCCTCTTGTATTTATACTGAAACTGACAAACTGTCTGGGCCGACTTCTCATTCTGGGTGCCTATTTACTCAGTATATAATATTTCTTCTAGCCAACTTCTTCTCTTGGAGGCTAATAACCTAATACAAATTATCCTCTTGAGCTAACTTGTCTTATAGGGTTATTAGACAACTCATTAGGGTTTCTTCTTGCTTCCTGGAATATTCTATTCTCGTCAGGTTTACACGTGGAGGTAAATACGTCGCAGAGCTACCATAATATCAACACTCCCTCCTAGATAGGGAGGTATTGAAGGTAATGGTATTGAGCACAAATACACCATTTACCTGGTAGCATCAACATAGTTGTATAGACTATCTCATGATTAGATCACGAGCACCATCATCAATATCAATGTCATCAACTGCATCATCTCTCGAAACCATACTCCATCTGAGTAATCAAACATGATGTTGGATAAGTCACTCACTCCATAGAGTGACACAAGAACCATTCTTATAATCCAGACATATGTCCTAGAAGAAT
Source organism: Picea engelmannii (assembly GCA_009831015.1). Taxonomy (NCBI): domain Eukaryota; kingdom Viridiplantae; phylum Streptophyta; class Pinopsida; order Pinales; family Pinaceae; genus Picea; species Picea engelmannii. Next base: position 82,583 of record ML801578.1, read on the forward strand.
AAATGTCCTGGATCATTTTCCTGTTTGGGAAATATCTGTCCATTGATCATCCATCTAGCTGGTAATCATTTCCAACATTGTTGATAGTCTTCAAGGCAATCAGAACAATATCACTCAATAGAACACAACCGTGTCTATCCATAGTAGTATGCAACTACAATCCAGTGGTACACTACCAAACCAAGTAGCACACAGGTACTTGATTAGTGACGTATAGTCACAATCAGTGGAACACATCCACCACAGTAGTATACATCTACTGTCTAGAGACATACAGTCTCCATAACAATCATCTAATATCAACCTGCACAGAAAAACATTGTTATGATATAAACTGAATTATCTAGGCCATTCTTCCACTCACATTTGTGAGATCTGGAAGAGTATCTTCCCTCAGAAGGTTAAACATCAATGATGAGATATCTAGACTATTCTTCTCAAGAAAGGAAGAATAACTGTCCCGATTTCTCAGCCTGGACCATTCCCTATCCTAGGCCATTCCTTCGACACTAAACAAAGTGTAACCTGGAGAGAATGAGTCTGCCCTAGGGAATGTCTATCCCTGATTGTTGAACCTAGACCATTAACTTATCTGGCCCATTCCTCCGGCACTGAACAAAGTGAAAACTGGAAATAATGAATCTTCCCTAGGGAATGGTTGTCTTGACCATTTCCTAAGGAAATGGCTATCCTACACCAACCTCCAAAATAGACCATTCTTCGAAATTGCTCACAACTGTGAGCTTCGAAAGAATGATTGTACAGCAAGGCAGACCAGTCTTCTTGACCACTACTGAGAGTGACCATCAAGAATAGAGACTATCCTAGACCATTACCCATGTTAAACACAATGGGAAATCGATGTCTATGGTACATCAACAATCCATTGAACCATTTTCATTACGAATATTACCGTTCAATCTGGACCATTTTCTGAACTGGAAAATTCCTGTCTGTCAGAAATCTCAAACCACTTTCCGAACTAGAAAGGAACTGCTCATCCCAGACCATTTTTCGAACTAAAAAATGACTATCCATAAATCAATAACACATTAGTTCTACCTCCCAACCTGGGATTCATCTCTTCCTTTTTCAATAAGAAAGTCGTCTCCACAAGCTTCAGCTTGAGTACGCAAACTCTTTCATCTTGGATAGAAGCTTTACCAAAATGTCTTCTTATCTTCTCATCTATGGAGATATATATTGGAGAACCACTTTCTCCTTTCTGGACTTCATCACAGAGAATGTAATGCTTAATCTCGAATGTACTTCGATATTTCTGGAACACTGCTTTTTCTCTGAAGACTTCATATAGATTTGTTCAATAAAGTATATCATTGTTGGATTCCTCTTTGTTTCATGCTAGTTCATAACATCATGGCAAGGGTCAAATTGAAACATATCCAAGTGGTACTTCTTCTTCCATCATGAGATTTTGTCGTGGATTAGCAATCCATCATCTTGAGCTTCTAAGTAACCATTATGATACAATATCTATGTTATAGAAAGTCTTCACCACGCTTCTGCTGTGCATTGGAGGTTCTCCACCAAGTTGTCTTCTTACGTCTGCATACAAGGGTCTCTTTCTGGTATACCTCAAAGCCTTGAGGTTGCTCTTCATATGGTCTTTGTTCAATTGTTCTAGAGAGCAGTCTTTGTATTCATTTGATGTAAACTCCAACCCATGGATATTGCGGACGATATAATAGCTCATGTAGAGGTTGTTGGGTAGGTGTTATATTCTTTGCATGTGTGTGTGTGGGTGCGTCAGTTATGACAACTGCGTCTGACAATCCCTCTAGTAGTGTTCTTTTTGTCGTGTGCACCGGGAACTTTCTTAGGGGGGTCCCATAAGGGGTCAGGTATGCCCCCCCCCTGGTTATGTGCAACATTCGACAATGGGTGGTAGCCCAAGGTAGCACCCCAATTTTTTTTTTGGGCGGTTTTTGCTATTTTTAGCGGTTTTGTAAATTAATCTTGGATTAAGGGATTAGGGTTTTTGTATCTACGGAATACCTAAAAACATTGTATATATATATTGTATAGTGAATGGTGAAATTCAATATAATGAATATAAGAAAGGTTTTCCTGGTTGAGGGTTTCTGGTATAAATCTCTGTGTACTATGTGAATGAGCCATTGATTAAATTATGTTTTACTTAAGAATCTATATGCATTGCTTTACTTCACAGGTTTAAAACTTACAGAGGTAAGTCTGGTTTACTAGAACAAGCAATCGTCATAGTCTTCTCCCTCCATCTGGGAGAACCTCTAGTTCTGGATCTCACAATGCTTACATTCATAAGAATCTATATGCATTGCTTTACTTCACAGGTTTAAAACTTATATGTGGTATTAGAGCTCGTTTTTTACTTCAGAGGGACACCTTTGTTGTTGAGGGTTTGGCTCGGTTTTGATAGATCAAGTTTATATTGGGTCTGTGATAAACCTAGGTCTAGTGGGAGCTTTTGTAGTGGATATTTGAGTATAGAAAGAGGAATGGAAAGCTCATCTAGAATCAAGATAGAGAAGTTCAATGGTAAAAACATTGGGCTATGGAAGCTCAAGATGGAGGACCTTCTTGTAGACAAAGAACAATAGATCCTTGTGGATCCTGGTACACAGCCCACTGGTACACCGTCTACTAGCACACATGCCACTGGTACACAACCTACTAGTACACAAACTACCAGTACACCACCTACTAGTATGTCGAAGGAATATTGGGAGAAGTTCGACAAAAGAGAAAGGAGTACTATTCGACTCTGCTTGGAAGATTTGGTTTTGTTGAATGTCTCGAGAGAATCTACAGCCAAGGAACTATGGGATAAGTTGGGGAATTTGTATCAATCAAAGTCCCTGGTAAACAAGTTGTTTCTTCAAAAGAAGTTGTATCATCTTAGGATGGAAGATGGAGATTCTGTG